>JAJOZX010019813.1:0-43436 GCA_023014485.1 Bathynomus jamesi
CATGCTCTCAAACACACACTTCTCTCACTATTCCTCATTACACATACTTGCATTTCACACTCTTTTCAGAATTAACCCTTTGTTGTGCAGTGTGACTTTACTGATTTTGTTCTGGCTAACGCCAGACGATTTATTCAGTCGATACAGGGATACAGGGAAGGCAGACCCGGGTAGCAGGACTGGTTCTGCAACTACCCATCCGAGATGTACTGGGCCTCTGCGTGATTCACTTTTCATAAAATTCTGCAACATTCGTGGCCTTTCCTCAAATTTTCAATTTGTTGAACACCACCTCTCCTCTAAACCTCACCGTCTTTTCCTCACAGAAACTCAGGTGTCTCGGACGACTGACAGCAACCATTTTCCGTACCCTCCCACTTTCTCTACTCAATTTCATTCCAAAGGTGGATGTTGCGTATATGTACGCAACGACCTAACTTTCTCTCGTATTCCCGGACTTGAATCTTCCGCATTCTACATCTCTGGCTTGGCTTACGTGCCAATCTCAAACTAAATACATCTGCGCTGTGTACCTTTCTCCTAATTTTATTGACTATTCAAAACTCTTTGACTGTCTCACTTCCAAAGTGGAATACATTCTGTCCCACTCTCCTTTTGCTGAAATCTTTATTTTAGATTTCAATGTTCACCACCACCTTCGGCTTTCCTCCTATTTCACTGACATCCCCGTAAACTAGCTTACAACTTTTCTACCCTGAATGACATGGAGCAGATTGTACAGCACCCTACTTGTACCCCCGATTGCCTTGGAGATAGGCCCAACATTCTGGATTTATTTCTTACCTCTCATCCTTCTTACTCTGTAAAACATTTTCCTCCGTTGGGCTCCTCCGACCTAGTCAAACTCTTTCATCGTTGTCTTTTATCTGGTACTTTTTCTTCCTGCTGGAAATTAGCTTTCATTCATCCTGTCCCAAAGAAGGGTGCCCGCTCTCAACCCTCCAACTATCGTCCAATTGCTTCGATTTCTTGCCTTTCTAAATTTTTTTAATATATTTTTAATAGGAAGGTTCTTAAATATCTCTCTTCTCACAATCTTCTTTCAGATCGTCAGAATGGGTTTCGCAAGGGACGTTCTACTGGCGATCTTCTTGCATATCACTCTGACTCTTGGTCATCCTCCTTTGGGATTTTGGTGAAACTTTTGTTATTGTGAGACATATCAAAAGCTTTTGATAGAATCTAGCACAAATCCTTAATTTTGAAACTGCACTCTTTCGGTTTCTATGCTTCTATCTGTGCCTTCATCTCTAATTTCCTTTCCGGCCGATCTATAGCTGGGGTTATAGATGACCACTATTCTTCTCCTAAAGCTCTTAATAGTGGTGTTCCTTACAGTTTTGTCTTGTCGCCCACTTTCTTTCATTTATTTATCAATGATCTTTTAAGTCGCACTTCCTGTCCTATCCACTCAGGGCTCTGTCCTATCACCCACTCTTTCCTTTCATTTATTAATGATCGATTAAATCGCTTATTTCATCCATCTACTCGTCACAATCTTCCACACCAAATCCCCTTATCGATCCTTCCTCTCCTCGGTGTTTCTTTTTCTCGTGCTATTTCCTGAGAAGATCACGTATACTCTCTTTCTAAAATAGGTTCTGAGAGGTTAGGTGTGCTTTACCAGCTCGCAGTTTCTTCACTCCGACTCAGTTGCTGTCTCTGTACAGGGGGCTTGTTCGCCTCTTACTGGCTGTCTTCCATACCTCTCTCTTCGCTGCAGTGTCGCTTGACTCTCTCTTAACCATCGCTATTATGACAGACACTGCTCTTCTGAACCCTCTAACTACATGCCTCCTCCTTTAAGGAGAGTTTGCAGTACCAGACTTTCGAAACACTCTAATTCCTTTTCCGTACAACTCTCTAACGCGAGGATTAATCGGTATTCTTAATCTTTCATCTATTCAACTCGTCAGTGATGGAACAACTTTCCTCAATCCATCTTTTCCCCTGTCTATGACCTCCAATCTTTCAAACGCAGAGTGTGCAGGCATCTCTAAAACCCTGGACCTTGATTTGAGGAGGCATTTTTGCGTGCGTTCGCCCTTGGCCCTTCCTTCCCGCATGAAAATAATATATATATATATATAATATATAATATATATATATATATATATATATATATATAAAATAACTCCCAAATGAATGCACGAACGTTTTTGGGCTATATAGAAAAAACGTTCTTTGTGTTTACCCATTAAATAAAGGTAAAAAAGAAAAATGCATAAAAATAATGAAGAAATAAAGTAGAAGCGTTCGTCGCAATAAACATGTAAATGGAGACATCACAAGGAACAGAAATGAAAGAGTAAAGGGAAAAATGCTTATTTCTCGAGATGGAAACTTTCCTGTTGCTTATTTTGTCCAGTTTCCGTCTTCTGCAAGCGATTTATCTGTTCTTAATACATGCATTTATATATATATATATATTTTTTTATTATTTTTTTTTTAATGAGTTTGTATAAAAATTGAACATATCTTTTACGTCAGATTTAAAAAAAAAGTTTTGAAATTTTAATCCATAACTCAAAAGTTTCGAACTATTCTATTTTACGTGTTTTAAATTATAAAATTTAATAAATTTTGCATAAATAAATTGAAATGAACATGGAAAGTCTGGGAATATATATATATGTGTTTGTGTGTGAGTGTGTGTGTGTGTGTGTGTGAGAGAGAGAGAGAGAGAGAGAGAGAGAGAGAGAGAGAGAGAGAGAGAGAGAGAGAGAAAGAGAAAAGATTGACACAACATGGATAGATCGAGAGATATAGATAGATAGCTAGAAAGATAAATAAATAAAGAGAAATAAAATTATTTATGAATAAATACAGTCGTTTCGATATTTCAGATTCCTTCCATCCTTTTAGTTGAGTAAATTTCTTTTTCCACCACGCCATTTTGTTCATTCCTCGATTCATTCTTCTTCAACATCCAAACTGATCAAAGTTGTGATGCTTTTTCTCTTCCACAAATTAAAAACCTGAAGAAAAACAATAAAGAGAACTGTAACTTTTTAAACTTTATATTATACATGAAATAAATGTATTGCTTCTATATTACGTTAGAAACTCCGTAAGTTAATGTTGCTTATTTCATTAAAGGAATTATTTTTATCATAGGATAAAAACTGATCAATTGAGGGAGTTTTATATCTCTTTTCGTGTTAGTCGAGGTTTCAAAGGAGGCGTTGCAACGATACTGCTTTTTCTTATTATTATTATTATTATTATTATTATTATTATTATTATTATTATTATTATTATTATTATTATTATTTGTTATTTATTTGAATTCCCATTATAGTTTACTAAGTATTTCTATAATAATTATAACAATATAGTGTTTATATAACGTTTTATTATTAGTGTCATTATTATTGAAATAACTACCTGTATGTAGCCAAACCAAATAAAAATTAAAGTACATAGACAAGTATTATTTGATTTAATACTAACGTAGATCGGGATACGTCCAGAGAGAGGCAGTTGGGGTTTGAAAATGTCTAACATGAAATTCGCATCTCAGCTTTCCTACTCTTGGGCGTGAAATAAAATGGAAATGACATTTGGAATATTTAGCTATTAAAATTTCTATGTTTAAACAAAATAAATTCAAAGTCATTGTTGAAATAATAATTAAATCTGAAAATCAATTTCGCTTATGATTTTTAAAGGAGGAAATTCAGCATTAACTGCAATTCAGAGTCAATCGTTCGGATTTCTTTGAATTTCTTCCAGTAATTTATTTAAATTAAAATATATAATAAATAAAGCGCCGGAACCTATATTAATCGGTTTTCTTGGAAAGGACGGTGAAGGATTCTTTCCATCATTAATTCTGACTATTGATCGTTCAGATTTGTGAAATAATAATGAGGACTTTACTCGGGTTATATGATTACTAAATTGGTAGCCGTAGACAGCTGATTCGTAGCCAAGCTGGGTTAGGGCTCCGTTAGGCCTGTTTGCATACGTGGGTGAGTTGTATCGTTTCGGTGTTACGACAGCACCTACGGCAACCCCATTTCATATGAGAGTAGGCCTTGAGTTTACAAGATGTTAAACACGGCCCTCTTTCGGTACCTACCTTTCTCTAAACACCGATTTATATTACAAAGATAACCAGAAGTTACCACACCCACTGGGAACGATACAACTACACTTTAGGTTATCTCCCTGATGACGGCGCGTCACATACAAGGAGCTATCACTGGAGCTAGGAAGTAGTGAAGGAAGTGTGAATACGATAATTCAACAACTGGGATACTCAAAGTGTGCTCACGGTTTGTTCCTCGCGAACTGACTGAAGATCACAAAGCCCAAAGAAAAGAAATTGCTTCTGAGTCGTTGGTTCGATACGAGACAGAAGGGGATGACTTCCTTTCACGAACTGTGACTGGGGATGAGACGGGTACACCACTTTGAACCTGAAACAAAACGCCAATCCATGGAGTGGCATCACGCAGACTCCCCACACAAGAAAAAGTTCAAAATGGCTCCCTCTGTAGGAAAGGTTATGGCCACCATCTTCTGGGACATGAAAGGGGTGATTCTGGTGGACATTATGAAGAAAGGACAAACAATCAACTTAAAGGCATATATTACTACCCTACAGAGACTCCAGAGACGTATAAAGCGAGTTCGATCGTAGAGAAAACTGGAAGACGTCCTTCTTTTGCACGATAACGCAAGACCACACAACAGTTTCCAAACAAGAGAGGCCATCACAAAAATGCGCTTGACTGTGTTACCCCACCCTCCATACAGCCCGGATCTGGCACCTTCAGACTTCCATTTGTTTGGGCCAATGAAGGATGCTATTCGTGGAAGGAAGTTTCAGAGTAATGATGAGGTTGTTGAGGAGGTTAAGAGGTGGCTCCAGCGGAACCCAGCTGACTTTTACCAGCAAGGAATAAAGGCCCTTGTTTCGAGGTGGAAAGCCGTAGAAAAGGATGGAGACTATGTGGAAAAATAAAAACTTGTAAAAAAAGTATGTAACTACTTGTGTACAAAATATCTGGAACTTACAAGGAAACTTGGAAAGAAAAAAAAAGGTGGGGCAAAATATATTGAGTGGCCCTCGTACATATATACGGGGTATCAGGAAATGATTGCCCCCCCCTGTAGAGCAAAAACTAGAAGAGATAGATAAAAACCGGTGAGACCACTTGAAAGAGCGTTAAAATCTGAATAAAAACCATTATATTCTATTCCTGTGATTTTAATTCTTACCATTGTTTTCCCCACAGAAACCATGGCATCATCTATTTTGAACGATTCAGAGAAAAAGCGAGTTCTTGACCGCATTCGAGCTGTCACATTTCTTGAAGCAAAGGAAGCTGGTGCAACTTTCATAACTCGACACTGGGTGGCTGAGAGATTAAAAAGATCAGAAGACTTTGTCAAAAGGAATTGGAATAAGAATCCTGAAGATTGTGAAACAGAATTTCGAGGAGGAAGACCGGAGAAATTATCTCAAGAATCGAAAGACATTGTGCTTGCTGCATCACGGCGCCGAAAGAAGAGCTGCTCTGAGGTAGCGAAAGAGATACTTATCCGTCGTGGTAAGATAGTCAATCGGCAACTTGTGCATCAATTTCGAGTTCGCCAAGGCTTGAGTGCTTGGCATGAAATAGCTAAGCCACGGAAGAGTGATCTTAATATTGAAGATCGGCTATGGTTTTGTGATTATCTTGAGGAATGGACGGAAGACGATTTCCTTCACTTGGTTGTCAGCGATGAATTCTTCGTTTATGTCTCCAGAAAACCAAATTTTCAGAATGATCGGGTTTGGGTAACAACTCCTGATGAAGTCCCAGACGACCAGAAGTATCGAGAAATAGTAAAAAATCCAGCATGTGTAGGTGTTTTCATTATGTTCTCTATTCGGAAGCTCATCTGGGTTATCAAACCAAGAGGAACCAGTTGGGATGGGCCTTATTTTCGAAATGTAATTTTAGCCCAACATGTAATTCCGTTTTTGAAAGACCCCGAGTGTGTTTTGGATGTTGAACAGGCAACCTTTCTTCACGACAAAGCCCCCTGTATGAAAGCACTTGCGACTCAACAACTGCTTAAGGACAATAACATTGATTTTTTTCGGAAATAATGAATGGCCTGGCAATTCTCCGGATATTAATGTCTGTGAACGTATCGGATCTATCATGAAGGATCGGGTGGAGTCCTTAATGCTGGAACAACCCATTCAGAATCGGTATTCAACAGAAATTATGACTGCAAAGATCAACGAAGTCCTTGAAGAAATGAGTCATGATACCAATCTCTTTGAGACACTTCTGGGATCATACCCCTGTCGATTAATGGCCGTCAGAGCTGCAAATGGGGTCAACACCCGATATTAAAACAAGTGTTTTTTATTCAAAATTAAACGCTCTTTCGCGTGGTTTTGTCTGTTTTTTTCTATTCCTTTCAGTTTCTTCTGTACAGGGGGGGGGCAATCATTTCCTGACACCCTTATATAAAACTTGATTTCAGGACTTTATGAGAGTTTGAACGACCGTTCAGGATCGATCTGCGGGATTTGGTGAAGGAAGGAGTTGTTCTCCGATCTCCTCCTGCCCTCGTAGCCAGCCACGCATGACTGGTCACAGACTTTGCACAAGAACCTGTCCAGCTGGTTCTTGAAATATGTCTCTTCTTTCATTCCAGTTTGTTTCTATTTCGTTTCCAAGGTTAGGGGCAAAGCCTTCGAGTATTTTCCATATGTATATTATTGTGTATTGCTCGTGTCACCTTTCTAGAGATTAGAGTTTTAGGGACTGTAATTGGGACCAATAGTCTTCACCTTTAGTTTTCTCTATCTTAGACGTAAAAGTCCTTTGTATGGCTTCAATGTTCGCAATGTGTCCTTTTCTGTATGGGCTTGTGAGTACTGAGCAATACTCAATTAGTGGTAGAACTAGACTCTTCCATAATTTGAGTATGATGTTTGCTTTTCTGCTTTGGAAGCTCCTCCAGATGATTTCCATTATATTTCTAGCTGTTGTAATTTTAATGTTATAGTGCTCTCTGAATTCTGCATCGAACGACATTATTATTCCAAGATCCCTGACTTGTAAGTATGGTGTTATCAGTTTGACTTGCAGAGTTTTGTATCCTTTATTCTATAGCACTTTGTTATTACTGCATCTTAGAAGTTGGAATTTTTGTTCGTTGAACTTGATATGGTTGTCTTCTGCCCACCTGAATAATGTCTCAATGTAATTTTGTGATTTTTCTATGTCACCTTCGTTCGATATCTCCATGCATATCTTTGTATCATCTGCGAAACATGATACAATACTGTCATTAATATCTGTATCAATGTCTGCAATCATTATTATGAACAACAAGGGAGCTAATACTGTACCTTGTGGGACAGAGCTCATGACTTCTGTAACTTCCGATTTAACTGCATTTACTACCACTCTTTGACTTCTTTTAGTCAGAAAATTAAATATCCATCTTCCCAGCTTTCCAGTAATTTCTCTATTCTTAAGTTTGTGTGCTATCATTCCACGTGGGATCACATTTATCGAATGTTTTAGCAAAGTCAGTATATATTACATGTATGTTTTGTCCTGAACACAATGTTTCCAATATTTTCTCCTGGTGGTCTAATAGCTGTGATAGGCATGATCTTCCAGCCACGAAGCCATGTTGATTTGGGTTTTATAAATTCTGTTCTTGTCAGTAGTAAATAGTTTTGCCTCTAATTATACGTTCAAAGCACTTTACAAGGTGGGATGTGAGAGCTGCTGGCCGATAATTCTTGGGCATTGCTCTGTTACCACCTTTAAATAAGGGGGCAATATTCGCGTTCTTTAATGGAAATGGAATTTATCCTGCGTCGAGTGATTTTCTCCATAGTAAGTATAGCGGTTTGGCAATACTCTCTTTACATTTCTTCAGAAACGTGGCACTTCATGTGTCTGGCCCTGGTGCCGAATTGTCTCGCATCTGTGACAGAGCCTTAATTACATCTCCTTCCAAGAACTCTAAGTTTATTAATAGGTTCGTGCCCAAACTTGTTCTTGGCTGATTTGTATCAATATAAAAAAATGCATCTGGATTTTCTAATTTCTTCTAGGGATGCTAAACACAGAATTAAATTGTTCCTTAAGCAGTTCGCTCATTTTTTCTGGATCATTTGTGTATTTGGTCGCCCCATCTATCAACGGACCAATACTCTCTTTACACTGCATTTTTCTTTCCGCAAACGTTGTAGAAGTATTTTGGGTCAATTTTTATTTTCTGCTACCTTGTTTTCCTCCTCGTTTGTATGAATGTTTATTTTAGGTCCACTTCTATTTCGCATATTTTTTTTTGGGTCACGTTGGCCAACCCAATGAATTGCATTCTCGTGAGAACCGCATACCCGCAGTAAAACTGTGCATAAATGACAAATTATACGTTGTGTTTATCGATTCAGGAAGCTCGATTAGTCTAATTAAGTCCGATTTGGCCAACCATTTAAAGCCATTCGACTGCAACTAGTGTTTCCGGGGAGCTACTGAAATTTATGGCACTTTAACATTAAAAATTAAAATGGAGAAGGGTAATTTGCTTCATAGATTTACTGCAGCGGACGTAGACTCATTTCCAGATAGATTTTTAATTGGTACTGACGTCCTGAATCGAGAAATTTGAGTGTGTTTTATGAAAACTGGAGGCAAATTAGTAATTATTATTTGTAAATATCCCTTTTGCAGCATGGCCGAGAATAGTAATTTTAATTAATTCATAAAAAATAAAGACTACGTAAAAGATTATTCGCGTATTACGGTGAAATTGACCAACAAAAAATTAAAAATTCCGGCCAATAGTGGTGCAATTTATTTTGGAAACGCTACCGTGATTAATTCTGACGATACTGATTTTATTTTGTAAATAATGAAAATACCGTAAGTTAGGATTAAGAATTGACACTGCTATTGTGAGATCCGGACAGGGCCTAGTCCTTATCTCAGTGATAAATTGTTTAAATAAAGACACTTTTAACCAATAGCGACATAATTGGAGAATTACAGCCCGTGGTAGAAGAGGCTGACTTCGAACAACGGGA
The DNA here is from genome assembly GCA_023014485.1 of Bathynomus jamesi. Taxonomy (NCBI): domain Eukaryota; kingdom Metazoa; phylum Arthropoda; class Malacostraca; order Isopoda; family Cirolanidae; genus Bathynomus; species Bathynomus jamesi. The sequence continues at coordinate 9,083 of JAJOZX010019813.1, forward strand.
TTTAGAGGAACTAATTTCAAAATAAGACTTGTCACATTTAGAAACTGATTATAGTGTCAAATTAGTGAAACTTTTACGTCAGCACGGAAAGAGTTTTTCCTCGCGGGACCAGCCGATAGGCCTAATGAAAAACGTGCTGCACCAAATTGATACTGGTGATAAAAAAAACGCACAGTGGAGACTACCACAGTCAACAAAAGGCGCGATCAAGGAACAAATTAAAACCATGTTAGACCAAGACGTTATCGAACCTTACAAAAGTCCTTGGCAGAGTCCTGTGTTATTAATTAACAAACTCGACGGTAGTTGGCTCTTTTGCGTGGATTATCGCAATTTAAATAAAATAATACAAAAGAGCAGTTCCCAATTCCGCGTATTAATGAGACCCTCGATGCATTAGATTAGGGAGTAGTGCATGCCAAATCGGGTAATTGGCAAATTATGATTGACGAAAATGACCTCATCCGGTACGTATCGTTTCTCCCGTATGCCATTCAGATTGACATCGGCTCCATTTTGTTTTCATGTTGATTGGCACATTGGGGTCTAAAACTTTTGATGGACATCTGGACCACGTCGCGAAAATACTCGGTTTATTGCGGGAAGCGGGATTAAAATTGAGTTTACAAAAATGCCAATTTGCTAAACTAATGATTATGTATTTAGGCTATAAAGTTGACGCACGCACAGGAATACATCCGAACCCTGATAAAGTTTCCGCGATTGACGCATTTTCGGTTCCAACTAAGATCAGAAAAATTCAATAGTTCATAGGAATGTTAGGCTATTACAGGCGTTTCATAGAGAATTTCTCCCTGATAGCTGCCCCTTTGACGAACCTCACTCGTAAATGTATCAAATTTAAGTAGACGGAAGGACACCGAACCCCATTTAACCAACTTAAGACGTGCTTCATCAAGGCTCCAATCTTAATTTACTCAGATTTTCAAAAACCTTTTTCGATTCATACAGATACTTCTAATTATGCAATTGGGGACTATAGACGCCGTCTTTGAGGAGTTAACCTACCATGTAGTATCGTTTCCAGTGGGTGTGGTAAATGCTGGTAATTTAATCAATGTGTTGGGTAAAAAGGTAGACCCAGGCTCTAAACGAGATAGGACCCAACTTTGGGACAGATTTTCCGGTCGAGGTTTAAGTTTTAGTTTTTGGCTAAAACATAACAGTTACTATTTTTCTTTGATGTATTCGATCCGAAAGTAAATGCAACGAGTTTCCTGCGTACACTGAGACGCTGAATATAACTGTCTAGGTAGCTTTAAACTCTAGATCCTGCCTCAAAGCTGGGTTCTATCTGCTATATTTTGGGGCCTCTTTGCTAGTGACCCCTTGCCCTCGTTGGGCTTCCATCATGAAAAAGAAAAACTTTAGTATTTGTCATTTACCATTACTTATTCAAACTATAGTGGATTTAATTTCCCAGAAGAGTTCCTTTTACCATGCACAGTCTGTGTGTAATATAAATGTTCCTCAGAGGACCATTCTGAGTTGTAGCATAATATATATATATATATATATATATATATATATAGAGAGAGAGAGAGAGAGAGAGAGAGAGAGAGAGAGAGAGAGAGAGAGAGAGAATCAATGAATAGCAACCCAGCTAATCTTCATAAACTCTGTCTCCATAAAGCGGTGTAATTAATGAAATCAAATGTTACTAAAGCTAAGTTGTATTCCCGCTTTATGGACATATAACTTCATTTCGGCTCATCTTCGTTCGAAGTTGATAAATGCAGCATATCATTTCAGGAAGTTTGTGAAGTTGTTTTAAACGTGCCTGTGGGGTCGAAACAGTAAATGTTCTATATACGAAGATGTATATATGTAGGCTGTTATTATTTATTTTGTCCAATGCGTATTTCCTGTATATGCGCGTCCATTTATTGGTCTCGTCTCGTACACACAAACGTTTCTGGAATTGCTTTGCCTTATTCTCCGACATTCGCCGGAGAAATGCCAATCAACGAACCAATTTGTAGAACTACATTTCAAGTGACGTGTTTTTCCCTATATTTGATGGGATTCTTATGTATCTTTATATACATATTTATTATATAGATTGACATATTTTTCATGATTTCATTGTTTATCTTATTTTCCCGTACTTTATGAATCTCTCTCTCTCTCTCTCTCTCTCTCTCTCTCTCTCTCTCTCTCTCTCCAAATATATATAGACAGGGTGTTTCAGGTCGACCCTAGAAATATGGAAATTGGCGGAATTTGTAGTTTGTATTTGGTATTTGGTATGTGAAGTTGGTATTTGAAGTTGTACCTGCAATAAAAAGAAACACTTTATATTAGTTACGGACTTACTATGACAAACTTCAAATACCAAATACAGATTCCGCCAATTTCCATATTTCTATGGTTGACCTGAAACACCCTGATATATATATATATATATATATATATATACACACATTTCAACTGCAAAGAACACGCAGTATAATTAACGTAAAGAACGACGCTTGTATAGGAGACATTCCGCGCAAGATGAGGAGGGAGAACGAACAAATGAAAAAATGAGGTAACCACCCGGGAATCGAACCAGGGATCTTCCGATTGGGAGAATTACGACTTCTGATCAAGTGGGGACCATGGTGTAGTGGTTATCATATCTGACCGGCAATCGGAAGATCCCGGGTTCGATTCCCGGGTGGTTACCTCATTTTTTCATTTGTTCGTTCTCCTCCTCATCTTGCGCGGATATATATATATATATATATATATATATATATATATATATACTGTTAAGAAAATAAAATGTGTGCTAATGTTAATATAAAAAATCTAATATGTGAAACTAATATGAAATGTTAATTTCCTTTTGTACGCTACAGTTCATATACACCATTATTAATACACCATTTAATACACAGGGTGATGCATAAATGTGTTTCATAAATCGCGGTGTGTTTTCTTGAGACAAAAGTAAAGAAGGAAGATCATATAAACATAGGTCGAGAAACCCGTAGGTTTCGAGCGATAGCACACGACAGAGAAATGAAACTCCTAAAGATTTTTTACATTTTATGCAAATACACAGTGTGATACATTCGCTTCATTAAAGTAAATGTTCGAAATTCGTTCCTACTTCTTAAATGCATGCCTCAGCACGTCGCAAAATAGGATAGAGGAGAGATAGTTAAAGGGGGAAAATGAATATGAACATTGAACAAGTGAGGGAATGGTGGTTAGCGGTAGTTTAACTATCTCTCCTCTATACTATTTTTGCACATATGGCCCCACCTTCGACCTACAGCTTAACGTGAAATTCGAACCATGACTCACCAGGGTGGATCAGAAATTACAATGTCGCGCCCGGACTCGATTTCACGACCTCCTGATCAACAGCCCAGCGCCTTAACCACTAAGTTATCCAGGGTACCCATTTCTACCAATCAATTTTTTATGTATGTAAGGATGAACAGCTGGATGAGCTGAGCAGCCCATGCCATCACCGGGAATCGAACCGGTGGCTGGTGGTGGATTCGTAGTCAGCGATGCTAACCACAACACCACTCAGACGTAAGTTATTCTGCAGAAATTCTAAGAAAATAATTTTTTCAAGTTCTAAATGTGAAATTAAAGTTTTAGGAAAATTAAACTGAATTCAAAGACTTTTTACCTTTGTTTCAAACTCATTTATAAGTCTAATTGAAGGGGAGGTTACTTGTAGTCTATTCTTCTTAGGTGAATTAACTGAACACCTGAGGAGCACGTTTATTCTAAATATTACTGAGGTACCTTGATCTATACTTGAACTAAGTCAAGCATATTCTGGCATACTTTGCACATATTGTATTGTAGAACATACTTATACAGTATATTATACTTTTGCGTCACTCAAATCGCTTTCTTTGTCACACTACTCGACATGTAGTACATGAAAAAAATTGCAAATTCTCATTACGCCAACCAAAGTTAGGGTTCTACGCAGGGCTTTTTTGTTCCGGAACCTTTTTTCTGAGATGTGTTCAGTTTATTAATAAAAATAGTATAACTTATACTATTTTTATTAATTTCGCCATTCTACGATATATGCATTCCGGTACCTTTTTTCCTACAAAAAAAGCCCTGGTTCTACGTATTTGACAAATTTGCTATTTATCTTTGGTTTCTTAATTTTAACTTCAGAAGATAAAAATAAAATTAATCTTAAGTTTTATATACAGGGTGTCCCATAAGTCCGGCATCATAGGAAAAATAATAAAAAAAGGCAAACCAGCGCTTTCAAGTGGCCCCAGAGATAAAAATCTAGTGGCGTGAGATCCGGGCTTCTAGCTGGCCATTCCACAGGCCCTCGACGTCCTATCCAATGACCAGGGAATTGTTGGTACAGGTATTCCCTTACTTGGGTGCTGTAATGTGCAGGAGCGCCGTCTTGCTGGAACCATGTTGGGAAATTTCCTTCTTCGTTCAAGACACTGGGAAATGCTTCTTCCTTGAGCATACGTAGGTAGGTGCCTCCAGTGACATGTTCATCGAAAAAGAGGGGGCCTATGATGCGATCCTTCCAAATGCCACACCATACCATCACCCGAGATGCACCTTGTTCCTTTGAAGAGGTATACCAGTGAGGGTTGTTTTGAGACCAGTAGCGGGTGTTCTGTCGATTTACCTCACCATTTCCATAAAAAACAGCCTCGTCACTGAACAGAATGGTGGACAGGAAATTGGCATCCCGAGCATATTGTTCCGTAGCCCATTCACAAAATTCCATCCGCCGGTCGGGATCATCATCTTCGCTTAATTTCTGTAGGATCTGAAGTTTATATGGATGCCATTTGTGAGCCTGAAGAATGCGATGGATGCTACTTTTCGACACTCCTGTCTCGGCGGACAATCGCCGAAGAGACTCATTGGGACTTCTGTTAAAATGAGCCAGGATAGCAGTCGCTGTATCATCGTCAGTGGACCTCCTTGAAGGTCCACTGCGTGGTTTATCTTCTATGGATCCTGTTTCCTTAAACTTTGCAACAAGTCTGCTAACACAACTCTGTGTTAATGGCTCTCGGTCTGGATGCAGTCTGTTAAATTCAGCAGCGGCCTCTCTTTGACTCCGATTTCCTGAGTAGAATTATTTGGATTCGTTCTTCCTTGCTCACAGACATTATGGCCTGTAGAAAGAGAAAAATATGAATTATGGTATGTAGAAATAGAAAAATATGAATTTCTTCTATGATGCCGGACTTATGGGACACCCTATATATATATATATATATATATATATATATATATATATATAAGCAAACAACCACAGGGAAAAGGAAACACGAAGTCCGAGCGCTTTCGTGATATATTCATTATGTGATATATATCACGAAAGCGCTCGGACTTCATGTTTCCTTTTCCCTGTGGTTGTTTGCTTATTAATAAGATCACGTGTTATTCTGTGATTTTAGTGTATATATATATATATATATATATATATATATATATATATATATATATATAAAATGTTGTATGCAAATATAATCACCTTCACCGCCAAAACTCTATATATAAATTGAAAGTAAATATTGTCTTAGATAACAGATTCCCTGGAATATATCTCAGTTATTTTATCGTTTTTTTAATTGTGTTAATCTGAGTAAAATACGTTTGAATAATTAGCATAAGCGGTAACAATTGTAATAGTATTGAGATGGGCAAAAATCGAGTCATTGTTTAAGTGTATAACACAATATTTAACTGAATTTTACTCACTTTTGGTTAAAATTAAAAAGGACTTCATTAAAATTACATCCAAACAAATAAATCGTACAAACAAAATTAATTGGTACGAGAGAGATTGAAGCTTTACTCATCGTTGTATTGAATAAATGATAATTATATAAATAACTTAACTCTATCCTGCGTTTTCATAAGATAATACTAACCATCATTTGGTATAATTTCAACTCATCTGATTATTAATTCTGAACCTCGCTAATTTCTAATGAGATGAGTCCAAGAAGCTACTCATCGTTTTAATGAAATTAACTACAGGGTGTCCATAAAGTCACGCATCATAGGAAAATACATTTATTTTGTTTATTTATTTTGTTTTATTTATTTGCTAGATATGATTCCCACCAATCTCAAAACATGCGTGTAAAGGAAAAAGCAGGTTTCTTTGAATGTTCCTCAACATATTTGGCCTGATAGAGACATAAATAAATAGACATTACTTATGTTCCTATGATGCGTGACTTTATGGACACCCTGTACTGTTTACGTTTATCTAACTAAATTTTACTAAACCTAAACTGCCCATCTCTTGCGTATTTCTAACCATTTTTTTTCTAGTTCCATCCGCTATATTTTATAAAAATAGATACGAACATGGCTGACAAGTCCACAAAAGAACCGAGCAATGCCCATACACATGAAAGAAAAACAGAAATGTGGGCATTAAAATAATAATAATAATAATAATAATAATAATAATAATAAAACCTTGCATTCGCCAACAGAATGAAATAATGTACGTCCCCCGTGATTGTTCGTAGAATACAAAATTTTACAAGGTGATAAAAAATGCCATACGAGAGAATGTGACTCAAACTCTGTAATTTCGATAGACATATTTAGACATTTTTGTCACATTGAAATATTGAATGAATCTGCAGTGAGGGACTAAAATAATATATATATATATATATATATATATATATATATATATATATATATATATATATATGTTAAACACAGACCGTGCATGGAACAAGGAACTCTTCTGGGAAAATTAAATCCACTATAGTCCGAATAAGTAATGGTAAATGACAAATACCATAGTTTTTCTTTTTCATGATTTAATTTTCCCAGAAGAGTTCCTTGTTCCATGCACGGTCTGTGTTTAACATATAATTGTCTCAGGGAACCATTCTGAATTTGTGTATATATATATATATATATATCAGTGGCGATCGGTGACAATTATGTATATAATAGGGAAGCATGCATAGCGTATATATATATATATATAGTATACACCAACTTCTTTTATTTATACATCAGCTCTCTCCTCTATCCCCCGCGAAGAGGGCGGGGTAGGAAAGGGAATGGGCAATTGACGAACAACATTAACCTCAATATAACAACTTCACCTTGATTTATTCATAATTAAGCAAACTCTAATTATAATTAGCTTGTGTTTCTTCTTCTAAAAGTATATTTGGTAATAACTGCCAGTTATTTAGTCATTTAATGCTATAAGCTCATTAATTAAACGCTTTAAAAGGATTCCGTTAGCATAATAGCAGGAATAAGCAACACTCTGAGTTGCTTCCACGATCCACGTTTTGCCTAAAGAAATGAATCGGGGACTTCGATATACATGGACTCGACACGCGATTTTAGGGTGGGCCAGAGGAGGCCTAGGGTTCAAAACCGAAAGATTGCAAATAAGTTAAAAAATGTGTTATAATGGACTCCTACCATGTTTTTAACTATACCTAAGAGCAAAAAACAACATTCTAGCCACTCAACATTGCTTAAGGGGGTGGTATCGAAGTCCCCGGACACACCTATGTCAACATTATTATTTTGAACTATATTGTAAAAACGGAACATTTTAACAAAAACAATTTAAGATCACTAATTTTAATAAAAAATGCAACTTACATTTGTAATTACATTTTATCAGATTGCAATTTAGCAATATTTTTTACACTTGATGATTGTTTATCATCCTTAGTAGCCGGCTTTCTTTTCCGTTCTGCATGAATTTGGCTGTTCACTTCACTAACATAATTTTTTGCACCAATATTAAATATTGTTTGGGAAACTTTTTCAACACACTTTTTGAAGTTATGACCATTGTCACATTTAATATTACATAATGTTTGTGTGTTTTCATTTTCTGCCATCTTTTCAACAAAAATTTTAACAAAAACTGCTCTAGGATTTTCGAATCCTAAGATTTGTGATCTCAAAGAATTATCTTTGAAGATGAGCAGATAAAGCTCATAGGCATGAACTGCCGTTACAAACACTATATCAGAAGGATTACATAAACCACCACGGTTTATTGCATTCAAGAAACTTTCTTTTTTAGTTGTATCACTTTCACTCACTCCTTCTGTTGGAATCTCAATATTTACTGCAGGAATTGTGTCATCTTTGACAAGAAGTTGACAGCAAGAAGAGCATTTTAGTGTCTTTTTGATTGCTAAAAATAGAATTATAGATATAAAATAGAATTGCATTGTCGTCAGGAAACACTTTCTAATTCAATTTGAAACTCAATGCTTTCAAGAAGTACCATAGCATCAGTACCTATTTTCTGTTCCTTAGCACAATTGCTCCCTTCAAACACATCTTTTATTTCTGACATACTGAAGTTGGAGAATTTTATTAAACTTTTGAGTCTTATTGTTTTTTCCGCCTCAAGGAATTGTCTTACACTGGCATAATAATTAGCACCATTTAGTTGTTGGTACCAACCAAAACGTCTTTCAATGCAATCTGAATACACATATAAATACACAATACAATATACTGTAAATACACACACACACACACACACACACACACACACACACACACACACACACATATGTTAAACATATATCGATATGTTTATGTACCATAATTAGACATGTTTTACCCATTTTGCAAAGTATTCACATTTTGGGCCAAACGAGGCTAGGCTTCCTCTGGCCCGCCACTCTGAGCCAAAGTGTCTGCGTGCGCAGTCCATGTATATCGAAGTCCCCGAATGAATGCGTTATGGGTCTGTGTTTCTATCGGTGAATGCTTTTTATTCTTTTAAGACATAATATTAATTCATCCTCAAGTATAGCGATCATATTATTGTATATCATTTATTACATTTATATTATCGTATAAGCAGTGAAATTATCGGTGAATTGATACAATTTTTATAAAACACGAATATAGTAAATCAACAAAAGAAGCAATTCTCAAGGTTGCTTCCACTGGCGCCCGTCTCGACGCAACAAAATTATTGCTCTCCTCCTTCTTTAATGCACTGATTTGGATTTCGAGCTTTTTGTATTAAAAAAAATTTGAAAGGAGTATAGCCTAGTGAAAATTTATCATAATTTTATCGTCATTAATATTGTTTAACAGCGCTTCTAATCATTTAAGTGGGGAAGCAATGCTTCCATTGCTTCCATGGACCGAACGCCACTGATATATATATAATATATATATATACAGGGTGGGCCGTAAGTTTCCATACATAGGAAAAATAAACATTTTTTTATGGACAACCATCTTTATTTATATAATATGCTCTACATGGTTGCCATTGTTTTGAAAACACATTTCAATACGTGTTCCCCACTGTTGATGAACACGCATTAGCACAGTTGACGTTATGCTTGTAATGGCGTTGGTGTACGTTCCTTTAGATGATTTATGTCTCGTATCTTTTCCTGATACACCATGGCCTTCAAGTGCCCCAAAGATAGAAATCAAGGGGGGTGAGATCTGGGGATCTGGGAGGCCACTCCACAGGACCACGCCGACCAATCCAAGCATCCGGAAACTGCTGATCCAAATACCGACGCACGTGAAGACCATAATTTAAATTTTCCTATGTATGGAAACTTACGGCCCACCCTGTATATATATATATATACATACTAGCTGAGATACCCGGCGTTGCCCGGGATAAATTTCACATTAGATCCCCAGCCTCAAGGAATTTCTTTGATTCTTGAGTGTCTCCTGACATGAGTGATTTTAGAGGATCAGGAGGCGATATAAAAGGAGGAAGCTTGACTTTTCCTTGGTTGCAGCACATTCCTGGGGCTTGTTTCTTCCACTTTAATGGTCCACAAGGATGACATGGATTGCTCATTTGGCCAAGATCCAAGGTGGCATCTTTTTTATAGCTGCTGGAAGGCTTGTAGTTAAAGGCAGAATTCTTTTTTCCATTCCAATGAATTGCTCTGGCTGTTGCATGTCGTTCACGGTCAGCTTCAAGGCGTGATTGTCTTTCTTGGGGTGTTTCTCTTGCTCTGGCTGTTGCATGTCGTTCACGGTCAACTTCAAGGCGTGATTGTCTTTTTTGTGAGCTTTCCTGCTTCCGAGCTTCTTTATTTTTTCTGGCTGATGTAGATCTGCCCAAACTTGCCCGTTTCTTTGGTGGCATGGTAAAGTTGTTGGGATTTTCAAAAATTGCAAAAATTACGCACTTCCTGTAACTATTCGCACAAACAGACAAACAGACATAAGAGGTTCCCGTGCCAAATTTGGTGGCCAAACGGTTTGAATGTGAAGCTCAAGATTTTCATGACTGTGCCATAAGAGGTTCCCGTGCCAAATTTAGTAGCTCTAGGTCAAACGGTTTGCGCTTGCATAAAGGACAGACAAACAGAAAGGCGAAAATATATATATATATACGGGGCTCCAATAAACCTTAGCCCGCCCGCCCATGGCCTAAACCATTAGAGGTACAGTAAAACTAAACATGCCTTACAAAAGAGAATTTATTCCTGCATTTAATGAGAAACAATTAAAACTTGGTGTTCCCGCCATTGGCTTCCAAGACAGCCTGAATTCGCTTTGGGTAGCTTGCCAAAAGTGACGTGAATAGATCTTGATCGTTACGCAAATTTTCTAAAACAGTTTCAATGTGTTGCGTCATTGTATCCTTCGAAAATCGATTTGCTGAAGGTTCTTGAACCAAGAGACATTCAACCTTGTCCTTTATAACTGATCCAATGTGTTCACAGACGTTCAGGTCAGGAGAATTTCCTGGCCATTCTTCATTTCCAAAGAAATCGATCTCATGGTTCCGCAACAACTGTTGAGTGGCTAATGCCTTAAAGCAGGGGGCCTTATCGTGCAGAAGTGTGACCCGATCGACATCGATAACATTGTTTGGGTTTCTTAGAAAAGGAATAACATGCTGGGATAGAATACAGGGTGTCTCAATATAGATGCAACCCATGTCACTGCTAATAATTCTGCCAATATTAATGTTCTCGTTCTATTTTTTCAGATTTGAAGAGAGGAGACGATAACAACTAATAATTAATTATCAATCAAAATGCCTTGGACAAAGGAGGAAAAAATTTTTTGCGTCACTACTTATTTGGAGACGAAATCATTCAAAACTGTGCAAGCGAAATTTCGCAGGAAATTCAACTTCAACAATTATCCCCAGAAAAGCCAAATTTATCGTTGGGCACACAATTTCAAGCCACAGGATCAGTAAACAATCTCAACAAGAAAGCAGAAACACCCAGATCTGGCAGGAAGGTGACTGCAAGATCTCCTGACAATGTGAATGCGGTGAGAGATTCTGTCGGAAGGAGTCCGAAAAAGTCAATCCGAAGACGTTGCCAAGATCTGGGTCTTTCACGTGCGTCAGTGCAAAGAATCTTGATCAAGGATCTTCAGCTGTACCCATACAGGATCCAGATCAAGCATAAACTCACACCAGCTGACATGGCAAAACGTGTTGTGATGTGCCGGTGGTTCGAGAACAAGATGGAAGAGGATCCTGACTTTTTGATGATGTTTGGTTCAGCGACGAAGCACACTTCTTGCTCAGTGGGTATGTCAATAGCAAGAACAATGTGTTCTGGGGCACACAAGCCCCAGACGAGGTGCTTCAGAGGCCCTTGCACTCTGTGCAGGGTGTCAGGGTGATTGACAACTTCGCTCGTCGGCTTCAAGTGTGTCTGCAGCGCAACGGCGGTCATTTGGAACATGTGCTCTAATAAATGTATCTTTGATCTAGAGACCTCTAATCTTCAGTTTTTAATTGTTATCATATCAGCTTCCAGGAAATGTAATCTTTTTTGGAGTTTATTTTCTGAGTAATAAATTATTATCATGTCAATGGGTTCCATCTATTTTGAGACACCCGGTAATATCACGAAAATACTGTCCATCCCAACTCTGACCATTTGGCTTCAGCACCCACATGAGCTTCTTTGCAGTGAACAAAACAAACACACCAACACAGTCTGGACTTTTTAATAATTCGCGATAATGTTCATTGTCATCGATTTCATCTGGTGCTGTGGCCCACACTCGATTATTTTGGTAGTTAGGCCGACGTGTTACGTAAACAAAAAATTCATCGGAGACAGCTAAATGCATGAAATCATCCACAACCCAATCTTCAAGATAATGGGCAAACCACATTCTGTCATCGATGTTAAGTTGAGTTTTTCTTGGCTTTGGAAGTTCATGCCAAGGCTTTAAACCTTGCCTATGACGGTACAGTCGAACGATCTCACCACTAACGATCTTTCCTCTCAACACTTCGATCTTTCTAGAAAGTTTAGCACAGCTGTTTTTCCGCTTTCGCGTACCGCTTTCAATGATGTCCTTTGTTTCCTGAGAGAGTGGCAAATTTGGGCGCCCAGATTTGGTTGTATCCATTTCACATTCATCCAAAGTTTTATTCCAATTTATTTTGACGAAGTTCTCACTTCTTCGCAATTTTTTGGCAACCCATGAACGTGTTATAAAGGTGGCTCCAGCATCACGAGCTTCCCGAAATGTTATTGCTCGTATGCGATCTATCACACGTTGCCTCTCCGAATCACCAATTAATTGAGAAGCCATTATATTATCACTTTATCAGCTAGAGTAATTTTATTTAATACCTGCAATAAATAATTTTATATATTTTTATAATCACTAAAAACTATTTCGATATAAGTAAACATGTAAGATGCAAATGGGGGGGGGGGGGGCTAAGGTTTATTATATAAAATTCTTTATTTATTGCAGGTATTAAAATTACTCTAGCTGATAAAGTGATAATATAATGGCTGTAGTGCTTGTAGTGGTTATTATATCTGACCGGCAATCGGAAGATCCCGGGTGGTTACCTCATTTTTTCATTTGTTCGTTCTCCCTCCTCGTCTTGCGCGGAATGTTCTTCTATACAAACGTCGTTCTTTACGATATATATATATATATATATATATATATATATATATATATATATATATATATATATATATGAAGAGAAAACTACATATAACAAATTACTTACTATGTTTTTACCTTACATATATCACAGAATGAGGTAAATATAACACTTAAACGCAAGGTTCTGCACCCCAATATTTCACACAAGAACTATATTACGACCGATTTATCTTCAGAGGGAAATTTACTGTCGCTGTGACGCAAAAAATAATTGCAGAAGGAACAGCACGAACGACACTGTAATTTATGGCCTTTTTCTACTCGAATTATCTTTCTAATTAAAAATTTCTAAATTTGAAGACATCACATATTTTTTTAAGCTCTTCTGTACACACACACACACACCACACACACACACACACACACACACACACACACTGAGGATTGACAAAAATAAATAGACACCTTTTTTTCTTTTCCCCCAAATAATTTTGATCTGATTATAAAAGTCAATAAATAATAACAAAGTAATTGAATGAATACATTAAAAATACATAAAATAATAAACGAGTTATTATTTGTTGATTTTATAATCATATCAAAAGATTTTGAGAAAATCAAAGGTGTCTACTTTAGACAACTCTCTGTATGTACGAAATACGATCCTGAACCGTCGTTTGAACTCACATAAAGTAAGTATATATATATATATATATATATATATATATATATATATATATATATATATATATATATATATATATATATATATATCGGGTGGACGAAGAAAACGTGGACACTTTGTTTTTCCTACAAATTTCAAACTAGTCAAGCTAATACACCCAAATTAGTACAAGATGTAGCCAATAGTATGGTTATCATGTGCTGAAAACCTGTTAATTATCTTTGGCCGTTTCTTAATTATAAAAAAATTAACTTGACGAGATAAACAGCGAGTTTTTGTGAACATTCCTGAATTCATAAAAAGTGAAGAATGGCCACCAAATTCTCCTGACTTAAATCCTCTGGATTACTTCGTGTGGAATGAGTTGAAGTCATTGGTGTACCATGGTCGCAAGGAACCATTTTCAAACCTGGAAGCACTTAGACAAAGAATTGAGGTTGTTTGGTCTTTGGTGTCCCAAGACAAAATCAAGTCATCCATAGATCAATGGAAAAGGAGAGTACTGGCCGCAATTCAAGAAAATGGGGGGGGGCCAATACAACATCGATTTCAATAGGGTAACTTTTATATGAGTTCCATTGAAATTTTTAGCACATGATAACTATACTATGGCTACATATTGTACTAATTTGAATGTATTAGCTTGACTAGATTGAAATTTGTAGGAAAACAAAAGTGTCCAGGTTTTTTTCGTCCACCCGGTATATATATATACACAAACTCCGAATGGTCCCCTGAGAAACTTATATGTTAAACACGGACCATGCATGGAACAAGGAACTCTTCTGGGAAATTACATCCACTATAGTTCGAATAAGTAATGATAAGTGACAAATACTATAGTTTTTTCTTTTTCATGATGGGTATATTGAGGTTCTGAATGTAGTAGGCTAGGTGTAAGCTGTAAACCCTAGATCCTGTCCCAAAGCTGGATCCTATCTGCTTTGCAGATAGCTGGTGAGGGAAGCTATATTTTATTTTGGGGCCTCTTTGCGAGTAACCGGTGCCCACGTATAGTATTTGTCACTTATCATTACTTATTCGAACTATAGTGGATGTAATTTCCCAGAAGAGTTCCTTGTTTCACGCATGGTCTGTGTTTAACACACACACATATATATATATATATTATATATATATATATATATATATATACACACCTTATCTTACAATCTTACAAAGGTTCCGCGCGATGATTCTTCATTTCGCGAAGGTCAAGCTTGTCCCCTCCTCTCGAGTTGACCTGATGAAGTAGTGAGTTGGTTTCTTGTGCTCTCCACCTCACATAGCCAGGTCCGCCAGGCTCATCGGGGATTGTTCTCAGCCAGGCGTCTAGTCTTCTTTTGAAGATGTCCACTGCAACTCTCTTCGTGTTTCTTAGGTCTTTGGGCAGCTGATTAAACAGTTTTGGTCCTCTCACCACAAAATTATTTTCTTTCAGGGTTAAGGATGTTCCCTGTCTCGCCTTCAATTTGGGAATACGACACAGTCTACCGTATCTACTTTCCACCGTTGTTTGGGGAGTTATAGGGTTCAGAGTAAGAGTAGGGACTAGTTTCTCCATTATTTTTCGAAGTGTAAATAATGGTGTGTGTGTCTCTTCTCCTTTCCAGTGAATATAGGTCTAGTTCGCGTAACCTTTCCCAGTAATTTAGTTCTTTGCACCCGTTGATCTTGGCTGTGAAGCTTCTCTGGATCCCTTCCAGCTGTCTAATATCTTCTTTTTTATATGGGGATATTAGGACCGAGCAGTATTCCAATTTGGGTAATATATATATATATATAATATATATTATATATATATATATATATATATATATAATATTAACACGCATTTAAGTTAAACACATTTTTTCTCTCTCTATTTACAGTATTTATGTATGAAATGGAGTGAAGGGTGAAGTTTTTAACGAATTTTAACAAATTTAACCGAGGCTATTTCAGTAACCTTCATAATGTTGAAACTTCGTTTAAGTTTTAATGACTTTAATCACTTTAAAGAATATTACAAGGTAATAAAACCTAATAAAGAGAAAATTGTAGAATCCATTGAAATGAGTCATCACGGTGCTTGTGAAAAGTTTAAGGTTTATTTACTAAACTTATTTGATCCGTTAATCTTATTCGATTCAACGAAAGTCTAAGGTTTAACTTCCTTTTTTTTTATTCAACAACTTTACGCGAGGGATCGACCATTGCACGCGTGTCTGAAGAGTCGAACATAGTCCATTTATCTATTTATGTTTCCAGTCAATGGAAGGATGAAAGCGAAAACAAATGAAGTTTCGAAATGTTGAAGGTCAGTTATCCGATTAAAACTTTATTCTTTATAATTCATGCACAGTGGGATCGCTGTCGGTAAACTATAATAAAAATGTGTATTATACTATCCGTACTACTGTAGACTATACTACTGGTTTTAATGATGACTTACGCGGGTTGATTATACAGACACCCCAAGCAGGGTGTCGCGGATGCGTCCAAAGGGTGTCGCAGCTGCCTCCTAAAGGTGCCGACAAATTCCAACGAAAAGACAAATATATCTCCCTACAACCTTGCTGTGGTTCCGCGCGTCTTTTACGTGGAGGTCAGGCTTGTGGCCCGACCTCTAGGCCTGACTTGATGTAAGAGAGAATTACTTTCTTGACCTCTCTATCTCACATAGCTAGGCACATCCTGCTCACCTGGAATTGTCCTGAGCTAAAATTCGAAACTTACTCAACATATGAAAATTTCAAATAAAACAAAGGCACTCACAATTTATTACGTCCATGATATATAATATATATATATATATATATATATATATATCAGGTATCGCCCAAAAATGTCTCTATTTCTAAATAAATACTCTAAGCTAGAAAAAAGGAATCTAGATATAAAGACAAACGCATTAGATACGTAAAAGATAGTAGTTTATTAACCTTAATTAACCAACATGTTCAGTGTAATCGCCATTTTTCTATTACAATATTCAACCTTACACAAATGTTTAACATAATTTTTTGAAATAGCTCAGTTGGGATGTTGTTGATTACCTCATAGACTTTGGTTTTCAGGTTTTCAGGTCTTCAAGTAGCTTGTCTTTTATGTAACCCTCATCAAAAAATGTAGGTGGAGGGGACAAGATCAGATGACTATAGGGACTAATGGGACCATTCCATTGGCTAATGAAAAGGGATTAGTCGCCCTCAAAAGGTTGCGAATTTCACAGGCAGTGTGCGGCGGTGCTTCATCCTGCTGAAACCACTGTAAATCCAGAGTAATGCAGTTATTTCTTTTATGGAACAAACTAACTAGTTGCGGTAAGTAGAAATCTTGTAGTATCTGACGATATGAATTTTTCGTTTCTGTTACTGCTTTTCCAATTTCATTCTCAAAGAAGTAGGGACCTACTACACTATACCATCCAATAACGATCCAAATGTTGAGTTTGGCAACACTATATGGAAGCTATAGGAGTGCCGGCATGACTTCCCCAGTAACGAAAGTTTTGCTTATTAATCTCCCGAGACAGATGTATATAACACTCGTCAGTGAAGTGGATGGTTTTCAAAAACTCAGGATCTTCTTCTACCTTTGCTAATATCCATTGTTTCGAATTCCATTCGTTTTTGTTTTTGAACATTAGTCAGTGAAACTTGTGAATAAATTTTGTATGGAAAAAGGTTCAATTCGGCACGAAGTATTCGATGCACAGATATTCGTGAAATATCTATTTCGGCTGAAAATGTCGAATTGACTTCTGCGGACTGCTTGCGATAATTTCACGAACCATATTTAGGTGTTGCACATTTCATGTGGATCGTCGCCTACCACTGTTACCATTATGTTGACTGCTTACATTTCTTTCTGCCTGAAATTTTCTAACAATTCGTGATACTGTCTTTCTATCGGGTGGATCTGCGCATCCATATTCTCTGCAAAAGTTCCTCTGCGCCTGCGTCACACAATTTATCACATGAAACCACTCTACAATCTTGATTTTCTATTCCAACTGCAAACGCGGCATCATTGTTTGGGGGTTCAGCCATATTGTTCCTTGTACACTAGGTCCTTAGGGAGACTTAGTCAAGACTTAGCATTCCTTAAAGACTATATAGCCCAGTAAGGCCTTTTATGGCTTTACTAGGCTATAGTCTATTGGTAGCAGTATAGTCTTTTCCTAATTTCGTAGAAATTAGACATATTTAATTGCTTTAAGCATGAAATGGTGAAAGAACGGTTTTAATATACAATATTTATTAGTTATTAAGTAATGAAAGAGTAGAAATGGATAGGTATTATATATGCGGAATTAAAGCTCCAATCTGTTGCCTTTCTGAAGAAGAAACCCCAATAATAAAATACACATCCATCATAAAATAGCAACCAAATAAAAATAGTAAAATTTTTTTTTGGGGGGACACGATTTGTCCTTCTGTTTTTCTACTGATGCTCTCTCTCTCTCTTCTCTCTCTCTCTCTCTCTCTCTCTCTCTCTTCGTAAATTCCTCAAAACTGGAGTACTGAGATAGTGTAATACATTGAATTTACTATAATAACCAAGAGGAAAATGCTGTATTTATTGTTTTATTTTATTTTAGTACATTTTTGTTGTAGCGTTACAAGTAATGGTTCACAATGTTGTACAATGAACAAGTACTTTGCTTCATGTCAAATCGAACTCTGTGGAATATATATATATATATATATATATATATATATATATATATATATATACACACACACTGGTATGTATGTTAGGAATCCAATGAAATTAAAATAGCTCGATGCTTAACTGCATATTGCTATATCCTCTATATAGCTTACAGCAGTGGTTCGCAAACTCAGGACGCAAATAGTCATTAAAGTGGGGCCGCGAACAGTTATTATGGGGGGAAAGGACGCGAAGATTTATAACCAATCACAAAAGCGGGGGTGAATAACAAAATAAAAATAAAATATAAATAAAATAATTTAGCTTTGAATATTTATTTTTTTTTTATTTGTTCTATTTTACTTGAATAAGACTATTGGAGCTATTGAGGAATAGGGACCCCAGCCTTCTTTAGTTAGGCTTATAAGGCTAACTAACGAAAATATCACGACCCACCTAACCAATTGTTAGGTTAACTGTACGCCCTTGACGATTGGTTAGGTTAGGTCATGATATTTTCGTTAGTTAGCCTTATAAAGCTAACTAAAGAAGGCTAGGGTCCCTATTCTTCAATAGCTCCAAACTATTTAGGTAACAATTACTTTTATCTTATTTTATTATGATAATGAAAGTAAAAATTTCTGGAAGGTAATTAATATTAAAGGTTAATTTAACCCCTTAAGGCCAGAATTCTTCGTAGGGTTAAAATGAGGTGCGTATATTTGAAACGCTACCAATTTGTGACAGTCGTCCTGAAAAAGTTAAAGGAAATCATTACCAACTTTCGTTTTTTTTTATATAACAAAAAGTTTGGTTTCAATTTAAATTGTCTTTCATGAAACTGTAAACCAATTCGATTATTAGAAGGAAGGGTGCGAACTAATCTGTTTGCTTACCCCAAGGGGGCGGGGTGAGGCTGAAAAAGTTTGTGGATCACTGGTCCACATAGATTAGCTTCTTATACAAAACTTAATAAATAGCCTACAAATCCTTTTATATGAAATGCGATTATATATAAATAGCAAATATGGGATCAAGTAAAGATAAGCACCCCCAGCCTTCTTTAATTAGCCTTATAAGGCTAACTAACGAAAATATCACGACCTAACCTAACCAATCGTTAAGTCAACTGTACGCCCTTGACGATTGGTTAGGTTAGGTCGTGATATTTTCGTTAGTTAGCCTTATAAGGCTAATTAAAGAAGGCTGGGGGTGCTTATCTTTACTTGATCCCAAATATGTAACCTTCTTTTTAGGCGTTGCTGTGAAATATTTAAAAAAGTATTTTGAAATATACCCAATTGTCCATTAATTAAAGGCATTTGGGTATTTTTGAATTCATCGAGGTTCAAGTTATACAGTATGTCCATAAGCAGTTCATTTCGTAATGAAAATTAATCCACTTTCGAATTGTCTTTCGAGGTCTTTATAGTTGAAAATAAACCTTGGGTATGATTCCATCACTGACATTTCATCAAAATGAACAGCCCATTTGAAGAAAGAGTTCATTTGTTAACTGAAAATACTGAAAATAGTATTGAATTTGTTTTTAATTGAACTGAATACCCTTTATTAATAACACCGCCCTGCGAATTCAAATTTTTTGCGAGTTGTTTTAATGAAAAGGGTGATTCTTGGAAATAAAGGCATGCTCTGTTCAGCTGTATATTTAATGTTTTCCTATCATATCTAGATTTTCCACAATTACACGTAACGTATAGATAAGAAAATGTTACCAATTAGATAAGAGAACGGACGAATCATATGGCATATGTTGTTCAAGTCAAACATTTTACAGTAGTAATGCATGCCCAGAAACACATATTACACACACACACACACACACACACACACACACACACACACACTCACATTATTACCATGTATATACACTAATATATATAATACATGTAGACACGGATTTAAGTAAGATAAAGTATATTTATATATAAAAATCGTGAATTACCGAACAAACCATTCATCGACAGTAAGGCATTAAATTTAATAGAACAGTCAGTAGCTAAAGAAACTTCCTTTTCGTCGATTTTCTCTTGTGTACTGATTTCAATACATCTATCTTTAGACTTCAGCATTAATCTGCCATCATTCGAACACCCCATTTTCCCTGATACCTCCATTCCATTCCTGAAATATCTTGGTGGAATCTTTCTCCCTGTTCCTCGTTTACCGCACCTAAGTTTTCAGGAAATAAATCAAGATGAGAGTCTAGGAAGTGTATTTTAACACTCATGTTACATCCCAGCGAACGATATTTTCGGATCATGTCTTTAACTATTTCTTTGTAGTCATCACATTTCCTGTTACCAAGGAAGTTGTTTACAACAGCCTTAAAAGCTAGCCAAGCATCGTTTTCATGAGCTGCCAATGCAACTTCAAATGCTGGATAGATTAAGAGTTGCTTTATTTGAGGACCGACGAACACTCCTTCCTTCAGCTTAGCATGACTAATTTGAGGGACTTTTTTACATAAAAATTGGTATCCAGATCCTTCTTTGTTGAGACCTTTGACGAAATTTTTCATTAATTCAAGCTTTATGTGGAGTGGAGGTAAGAGTATCTTGTTACGATCTACTAGTGGATTCGCAATGATGTTTGCTTGTCCTGGAGTAATCTGCTTTCTCTGAGGTCATTCTTTCCTCACATAGTGTTCCTCGTCTCTGCTATTCCACAGACATAAAAAGTATGGGTATTTTGTAAAGCCAGCCTGTTGGCCTAAAAGAAGGCCAATCACCTTAAGATCATCACAAACAAACCATTTGTGTTCTTCATAGTTTATCTTGTTTAAAAAAATTAAAGATTTCCATGGGGCTCTTTCAAATGAATTGAATCTCCTATAGTTAGAGAACAACTTTGTTTCCATTATGCAGTAAGACAGCTTTCAAACTTCGCTTTGAGGAATCAATAAATAGGCGCCAGTCAATTGGTTGGTAGTCTTTGTCCATTGCCTTTACCAGACCTGCTATATCATTGCAGCATATCAGTGATGCTTCAGTCAAGAAAAAATTGATGAAATCTTTTTCACGATGTCTGTACCAGTAGAATGCTGTCGAAAGAGCGAGTAGATTCCATTCTTTGAGCTTTGATCCCAGAAGTTCTGCCAAATCTTTCAGTAATGCTAAATCTCTTACTAGGTCATTGAGATCACTCTGGCTTATCAATTATGGTGACTGATTTTCGGCCACAGTATATTCTTCGTCATGTTCATTTGAACATGACTCTGCTGTTATTGAGAGGTTTTCTACATCTGAATCAAAATTTTCAAAATCACGAGGCGGCTTCGGCACAGGAATTTCACTTGAATGTGGCACAGGGAAGATGGCTGGTGGAATACTTGTATACGTGATGTGCCTCTTACTTGTATTATTATTATATCCAGCCACGTTTGTCATGCAGAAGTAGCAATCGTCGTAGTGATTTCTCGGTTCTCTCCAAATCATGAGGATGCCGAAAGGCATTTGCTTCTTCCCACAAGCCCACTGACGCAAACATTCCACATATGACTTACAAACATAATGTGGAGCCCAAACTTTCCCCTGGCTGCAGATCTTACAGCCAAAGTAGGTGTGGTAATGCTTTCGTACTTGGATGATGATTTCTTTCCTTTGTTTAGGAGTAGTAAATCGTCCGCATATATAACAGATTGAATTAGGAGTATTATTACAAACTCTCGGCATATTTAATCCAAATCTGAAGCAAAGAAAATGTACATTAGTTCAATTTTTAAATAAAATCAGATGCTTACGCATATAAAACTCGTAGCAAACCAACCATAATTGGAAATATAGATGCCCTTTTAGTCATATGAGAGCGGTACATTTCTCAAGAAATAGAAGCGTTTGGGTAGAATAACCGACGCCACATTCCTATCAATCCTGACGTGCCAGGTACAAATTATGCATTGTATCTTAACTCACATACCATGGGCTTTACTAAAAAACTATAATGTTCTAAACAACTCACAGAGCGCAGGACAGTGTAATAAAATAAATCCATTGGTCTTACAATTTACAATGACATAAATAATTGTGAAGCTGGACTATTTATTTTATTTAATTTGGCCCTAAACTTTAGGCTTTACTGGGCTGGTAGACATCTCAGCAGGAACGGAGTCTTAGGGTTCTTATAATTTTTCAAATTGTTATTTACATTATTGATAACACAGGCCTGCGAATGAGAACTTTGTAAGAGTTGTTTTCTTACTAATAACTGATTTTATATAATTCAACTACGCTGATTTCGAATAAGGTGTCCATTTTTTTCTATCACGTAAGGATTTTCTGCAAACTGGAAAGGAAAAAACAACATAAATAAATAAATAAATAAATAAATATTATTTATTTCAATTTACATTAGGTACCTATTTCACTTTGTTATACTAATTACAAGTGCAAACAACTTTAAAAAGAAAGACTATTAACGTCAATTACATATTCATCTTTATTTGTCCTGAGTTTTCTTGTGAGATCTACTGTATGCCTTTTAGTCTCGAATGTACGCGCTGTCCCTTTTCTTTTATGTAATAATTCTGGAGTATCCCGCTTCAACATCCAGCAGTAATCAGCCATCATGCTGATGTCCCACCTTCCCTGATATCTCTTTTTCCATTTCTTTGATGTCTTGGTGAAACTGTTCTCCTTGTTCTTCGCTGAGTGCTCCGAGATTCTCAGGGAAGTAATCCAAGTGTGAATGTAAGAAATGTAATTTTAAACTCATATTACAACCCAACTCTTTGAACTTATTTAGCCTGTTGTTCACAATGTTTTGATAATTTGGGTCCTTGTTGTTCCCCAAAAATTTGCTGATAACATCCTTAAAAGCAATCCACGCTTCTTTTTCAAGATTGTTCATTGTTCTTTCAAAGTGTTCATCCAAAGTCAGTTTTCTAATCTGGAGACCAACGAAAATTTCTTCTTTCAATTTTGCTTCCGAAAGAGTTGGGAATTTACCACACAGATACTTAAAACAATCTCCATCTTCGTTCAAGGCCTTAACAAATTGTTTCATCCAGCCCAATTTTATCTGAAGCGGAGGTAAAAGGACTTTCTTCGTGTCAACCAAACTTTCACGTTGAATGTTTTTAGAACCAGGTGTCAGGTTGGCTCTGCGTGGCCATTCCTTTTTTATCGAGTGCTGAGTTCTTGCTCAGCTATCCCATTCACACAAAAAGCATGGAAACTTCGTATAACCTGGTTGTTGACTTAACAACATACAAATCACTTTTAAGTCTCCACAAAGTAGCCAACCGTGTTCTTTATATTTAACCTTAGCTAGAAGCAGCTCAAAATTTTTGTACGTTTCCTTCAAGTGAACCGAATGAGTCACAGGAACGGATGCATACAAGTTACCGTTGTGAAGGAGGACGTCTCTTAGACTTCTTTTGGAGGAATCATTGAAAAGTCCCCACTCATTTGGGTTATAGACTGCAGCACCTAGCTAAGTATTAGTTCCGAAACATACCAGTGAATTTTCTTGAGAAAATATTGGATGAATTCTTTTTCTCGATTTCTGTACCAGTTAAATGACGTCCCGGGAGAAAGCAAGTTCTTTGCACGAAGTCTGAATCCCAAAATCTTTGAAGAATCCTTCGGGAGACACAAATCTCTTACCAAATCATTAAGTTCACTTTGTGTAAACAATTGGGGTTCACCAGATGTTTCGGTTCGAAAACAATCAATATCATCGTTTCCATCGTCATCAGACACCGAATCAGATGAAGTTATATCAAGAGTATTTGGTTTAGTAGGTATAGGCAGGGCTTATCAGAGGGGGGCTAGGAGGGCCATTTGGCCTGGGCCTCAAGCTTAAGGGGGGCCTTCAAATTTAGAAACTTTCAGGTTTGAATATAATGTTTTGCAGTGAAAGTAATAATTGGGTTTAGCTATGGGCCTCAAAAGCTGGAAGTGGCCCGGGCCTCTCTGGATCTCTGAGAGGGTCTGGGTACAGGTATATCAGGTCCATGAGCAACAGTTCATATAGCAGACTGAAAGTTTGGATAAGAAATTTCCTTTTTATTTTTAGTATTGTAGCCTTGCCGGCTACAATACTAGGCTACAATACCCAGGCTACAATACCCAGCTGTTCATCCTTCCACACAATAAAGAAAGTGGTTGGTAGATAAAAATGGGTACCCTGGGTGGCCGAGTGGTTAAGACGCTGGGCTGCTGGTGGGGTGTGGTTCGGATTCCACGTTAAACTGTAGGTCTAAGGTGGAGTGACAAGCTTAACCTTCGTCAGAATGAACAATTCGGGCGGAAGCTAACCAAAGGGTATATATATATATATATATATATATATATATATATATATAATATTATATATATATATGATAATCATGATAGTGATGATGATAACTGGCAGGATAATTGCCAGAATATACAGTAAATCAAATCCTATAAGATATATACTGTATATGTAGTACTGGACGACTATTTGTCCTACAAGTTGGAGGAGTCTGCAATTAATTACGAGGTGTATATATATATATATATATGACGAGATGTTGGAGCAATTATGTTGTTAGAGTCATCGGTCTTTGAAACTATTTCAAATATTCAGATATTGATATCTCGGATGCCAATCAAACTTGGATCCTAATTTTCACTCCCACATCATACTGCATATATATATAATTAAAAGCTGGGCACTTGCGTTTTTTTTTGCGGTACTGCGGTACTGCGGTACTACCGCACTACCAAACCGGTACCGCATAACGCAGTACCGCAAAGGATCGCTGAAAGTACAGGCTGTACTTTCAGCGATCCTTTGCGGTACTGCGTTATGCGGTACCGGTTTGGTAGTGCGTAGTACCGCAGTACCGCAGTACCGCAAAAAAAACCGCAAGTGCCCAGCTTTGAATTATATATATATATATATGCGCCTCGGTGGTGTAGTGGTTAACGTTGCTGACTACGAATCCATCGGCCCCGGGATCGAGACCCGCAACAAAACCGAGCTGTTCATCCTTCCACACAATAAAGAAAAGTAGTTGGTAGATAAATGGGTACCCTGGGTGGCCTAGACGCTGGGCTGCTGGTGAGGCGTGGCTCGGATTCCACGTTAAACTGTAGGTCTAAGGTGGAGTGAAAAGCTTGACCTTCGTCAGAATGAACAATTCAGGCGGAAGCAAACCAAAGGTTATATATATATATATATATATATATATATATATATATATATATATATACAGGGACGTAGGCATGGGGGGGGGCTACAGGTGCTTCAGCCGCCCCCGAAATAAAATCATAGGTTTGATATTTCTATGCATTACTTATAAGTGTAGGCTTAGGATAATTATGCATTTGCATATATGCATATGCAAATGCATATTTTAGCCATTTTTGAGCTAAAGTGCATATTCATAAAGTTTTTGTTATATAAAGCATATTTTGGGAAAATACCAAGAAATTATAATAAATTCATCATCCCGCTGTGATATTTAAGTGCCATAATATCCATAAGGCTCAAAATCAGGCTGCTTTGCCGGTTAGCTAGGCCGTGGAACGAGTGTTTTCACAGTATAAATGTATTCTTGGTGATAATATTCAAAAGTTTTTCTGAACATCTAGTCCACCATATTGTCATAAAGTGCAATTCAGGTTTGTAGATTGCTGTGATTTTTAGTTTGTGTTGATCGTATTCATTTTCCTAAACAGTAACATTAATTTTCACAATATTATTTTGGTTTTGAATATTGCTAAATAAATATTGCGTGTATTTAATATATGTAAAAGTTTGTATTGAATAAGTGCTGCTTAAGCAAGAAAACTGATTTAATTTATTTTTTGTTTTTTTTAGAATTTAAAAAAAAGTACTTATTGTCAGTATTTTGTTTTTTGTATTTAATCCTTCAATAGGAAATGCTACTTACAGCGATATCTTGCCTGGGAATGAGTAAATTTATTTAGGAAAGTAGTATGACTGCAAAATGGTAAAGTGCAAGTCAATTGCAATGTTGATCGATTGTTGCAAAGAGGGGGGTTGGCACCTGGGGGTGGCCTCCCCCATAAAGGGGGAGAGGGTATGCAAGCAAAAGGGAGGGGTTTATCCCCCAAGCTGCATGAAGGGGGGAGAGGTGGTTTACTTCCTCACCCAGACCTAACCTCGGAAGTAAGAGAGAGAATGAGAGAGAACATCTTTTCGCCTGCAAATCCAGACGCATAATGAATGCTCTTGACCTCCGCACTTGGCTTAGAAGGTGTAATAAACCAGTTGGCTTAGAAGGCTTAAGCAGCCAGTTGGCTTAGAAGGCGTAGCCAGACATTTGGCGTAGTGTAGGCCTATACATATATAAATTTATTGAAGCATACATGCATCAATTATATATTCCCATCATCCCAGTTATTTCTATCGTTTAATATCGTTTATATATACACAGGGTGTCCCAAAATGAGTATAGCAAAAAAAAAAGTCAAATAACTCTTTTGGTAAATGAGATAATGAAATAGTTTTTACATGAATACAAGCATTAGACGTATAAGTTTTAGTTTACTTTAATTCATTATGGCATTGTTTAGCTTTTCTCAAATTATTAATAAACTTCTACATGTCGTTCATCCTTCACTATGATCAATCGCATGCGGCGTTCAAATTCTCGAAAAGCTTTTTCCAGCACGACTGTAGGGATGGATGTCACTGCATCAACAATACGATGCTTAAGTGCTTCAGTGTCTCTTGGTTTGCTAGTGTAAACTTTACTTTTCAGAAAACCCCATAGATAAAAATCTAAAGGTGTTAAGTCGGGTGAACGGGCCGGCCATTTCATAGGTCCTCCCCGACCAATCCATCGTCCAGGGAAAGTTTCATTTAAAAACATTGCGAGCAAAGTGAGGGGGTGCGCCATCCTGTTGAAAGAAAGCTCTTTGTAGCAGGCCAGGATTTTGTTACAATTGTGGAATAAAGAACTCTCGTAACATGTTAAGGTACGAAATACCGGTGACAGTGTGTTCATCAAAAAAATAGGGTTCATAAATGCGGGAACTTGTCAGGCCACACCATACGTTAACTTTAGGTGAATCCCTTTCATGTTCATACAGCTCATAAGGATTTTCCTTTCCCCAAATCTTACAATTGTGCCGATTAACATTGCCCGATATGTGAAATGTAGCCTTGTCATTATTCTGGAAAATGTGGTTTATTCTGAAAGAAAAGAAAGTGACGCTCAATATTCACAACCAACTAAAACTTATACGTCTAACCCGTGTATTCATGTAAAAACCATTTCATTATCTAAATTACCAAAAACGTTATTTGACTTTCTTTTTGCTATATTCATTTTGAGACACCCTGTATATATATACACCCAGGAAAGCACGTTTCAATTAATGTCGTTTATTGAATAATAAAGCAGAACTATATCATTCTGTTTATTTAGTCGAATTATTTAACGTGGAAATAATTTAATTTATTCGGAAATATATAGGAAATAATATAAAATAAAAAATAATAATAGTTCAGAAGAATTCTATACAGTAAAAAATACACACTTTAAACGACGGATATATATATATATATATATATGGAACAAGGAACTCTTCTGGAAAAATTAAATTCACTATAGTCCGAATAAGTAATGGTAAATGACAAACACTATAGTTTTTTCTTTTTCATGCTGTTAGCCCGACGTGGCTAACGGGTCACTCGCAAAGAGGCCCGAAAATTATAGCTTCCCTCACCAGCTATCTGCAAAGCAGATAGGATCCAGCTTTGGGACAGGATCTAGGGGTTACACTACACCTAGCCTACTATATCCAGAACCTCAATATAAGCAAAAGACTCGTTGCATTCACGTCGGATTGAATACATAAAAAAAGGGGTAACTATTGTATTTTTAGCCAAAACCCAACTGTCTCAAAGCTGGATCCTATTTGCTTTGCAGATAGCTGGTGAGGGAAGCTATATTTTTGGGGCCCCTTTGCGAGTGACCCGTTGCCCACGTCGGGCTAACATCATGAAAAAGAAAAACCTATGGTGTTTGTCATTTACCATTACTTATTCGGACTATAGTGGATTTAATATACACGTTTAGTACATGTGCGTACATCTACACACTTATATATAAGCATCAAAAATAATAATAGTACAGGAGAATCTATATACACGTTTAATATATGTACGAGCAAATACACACTTATATATAAACTTCAAAATCATAGTGCAGAAGAATTCCAATACATAAATAATATATATATATATATATATATATATATATATATATATATATATGTGTGTGTGTGTGTGTGTGTGGTGTGTGTGTGTGTGTGTGTGTGTGTGTGTATACACATCAAAATACACGCGCTTTATGTTCTACTGCGCTTAATTAAAATACTAAACTGGCATATGTACGCGGGTGTCTATACTCAATGTAAAGGGCTTTCAATTCGTTTAACACTATTTTTGTGCCCACTTTACAGTACAATTGGTTGGCAAGTTATCACTTTCTTTAAACACGGATAGAATACAATCATAAACACGCACACACTCCTTTCCAAACGAGGGTTCATTCTTTCCAATCCGAGCTTTTCAACCGTGAACTCTTCTTCACAACGCATACCGGCAGTTGAAATAATCTTCTAAGTCGTGCCGACAGCTGCTCGTTATATAAAGAAATAGCTCTTCTCTTCAGGATGAACAGTGTTGGTGAACTCAGCCCTGTACCGCTCAAGTCCTTTGTACCAAAGTTCAAGATATGTCGAATACGCATCCAGTTCCAAACCATTCTCGCCTTGTTCAGTCCTACACTCAGTAAACCCGTTGAGGAGAGCGGTGTATGCGTATTCAAGAACCGTGTCAAAATAAAGCATATCGGTAACACGTGCGTCTATTATAGGCTTTAGCTTGTGGAAAGCGACGATTTCAAACATTCTGTTGAGGGTGAAATGGTTTCGCTTGGGGACAAAGACGTTATTATCAGACGCATTCTTCCACATCAACCGTATATCAATGCATAGGTGGTCGAGATTTATGCACAACGTATAAATAATGGCATATGAGGCTGCATCACTAATCTGCTCTCTTCTTGTGCCTACACCTGCGGTATTTTAACACGATCCTCGCCCCACTTCTCAAATATCACGAAGATTCTATTCATCTCCTCAACACTTAAATAAATAACATTCCGTTTACCAGAGTTTGTTTGGCTACAACGCGTTTCAAGTACATAGTTAACAGCGCCGGTTTTACGCCTGAACACACGCACTGACTTCGTCACGGACACATCGTATACGACAGAGGATGCTGCTCAACGGAAGCGCCATCGTTTTCTATTGTGAGGAGTGTACGTCCAGTCGGGTCAAGCTCTGAGGTGACTATGAGCAGCCGGTGCGCGGTTTGGCTCGGTGGGAGCTCCTTCAGCGAATCAAAGTTAACGATCCGCCGATTCGCCTGGTTAAGCGTGATGCCTTTCGCCTTCACGATATATCTCACTTCCTCCCCCCACCCTCATCCGTACCCCATAAGTTTTTGGACCCGTTGATACAAAAGATTCAGCGTAGGCACTATCACCATACGCATCCTTAATCTCATCAGTCAATTCTTCGAGGAATTCTCCAATAGGCGGCATGTATTCACCCTCCCTCTCTGTGAATATCACACTATCTGTGTCTGCGTACAGAACCCTCTGCCCAAGAGAATGCAGTAGACCCTAAAGTTTGATGCGAGCGTATGCTGTTGTGAAGCTGGCTACAGGTATGTTTGTAACACGTGATGTATCTGTAACCAATTCGGTACTGTTGTACTTTATTATGTTCGTATTACCCACATTCACGATCTCCATGACCTCTTCATCGGGAGCGTTGGCATAATCCCATACCTCATTATAATTTTGGGCTTGATGGACATTCCCCTTGCCTATATTCTGTGCAAATTTCCCTCAAAGACTATTTAGGCACAACTTTGCACTAAAGCGCTTGCCGGGTTCTTTACAATTTGGGACCTGTCAAGTTGTATCCCTTCACGATCACGGTAGCGCTGAATATACTCCGATTTTTCATTTTCGGTCTCAACTCCTCGCGGATACCCTGATGCTTCTACCTTATCCTTCGAAAAAGTGTTTATATACAGTATAGCGTGAAAAGGTTGGGGAGCTTCTGAAACCTCCACACCTCATATATCTTCAATATTCTGTAACCGTAGCGAACGGCTAGGGACAGCTCAGGACTTGTATATACACCTCTGATCTTCCGCTGGTTGGTTGTGTGATTACAGGCCCCATTGTTCTCCTCTGCGCACTTCACGCACAGGGGAAACATGAGCTTGTGGTCTATAACGACGGGTAAGATCGGCATCCATAAGTCGCGAGGAGGGAGCACATCTACGAAAGAAAGACCGAAATACCTCTCGTTCAAATTTGCTGAGAACTCTTCGATAGTGGGCAGGTCAGGTCCCACCAGTTTTTCAGGTGCTCCTACGGGGTACGGATTGTTCTTTATCACGTAGGGATATAAAGAACAGAAGTCGTAGTAATGGAGTTTCACGCCTCCCGCAGGTGGAAAGTATAGCTTGAAGGGATTTGTATGTCACCGAACAAGCTATCGCCGCATCTGAGAGGATCAACACCATTGAACGTTTGATCGTGTTTATTCGCGGTACTGCCCATCTGTTTCTGTCCGTGCATCATATTCATGCTCCCACAAGACCTTGTAAATAAACTGGGAACCTATAAGCTGATCGCGGGTGCGGGTCCATGCAAGACTGTCGGCAGGAGATCTACCATGGATATCTCCTACGATTCCACAATCAGGACGTGGGTGACCATGCCACCAGCACCTGTTAAAGGAGTACGCAGTCTTCTCACCAGTGACACGGTCTTCGCTTAGACCATCCACCCAAAAAACACGACCATTGACATTGATGAGGACTTCCCCGTGTGCGGGCATGTTTTATGTAAACACCGATCTGTTGGTGTAGGTGTATGAGCCATAAATAGCCTTATGCCATAACTGCGTGGATTGTTTCTGTGAATGACGGCCAGTGTGTCTTTAGGCATGAAATTGTTCTTGAACACCGTAAACCACAGTGAGGCGATCGTGGTTGCGACTTGCAGCGGGTCGCAGTTAAACCGGTCTATGTACATCCTTTAAAGGCCTGGAAACATACTCTAAGCAAGCGCACATCGTTCACGCAATAACGATCACATTCCATCCGTTATATTGTATGGAATTTCTTATTAAAACTGTTGGAATGGCGGTTAAATATTTACGTTCACTATCACTCATGTTGGCATAGTTAAAGTAATGTTTGGAGGGAGGTAGGCCTACGTAATTTAAAGTGTCGCTAGTGAGGAAAGTGTAAGGGAAATATCCTTTTGAAACTTCGGCGGCTATGGCCATCACCTTGGGTAGTTTGACTAATTTACAAGGTGTGAATAATAAAGTGTCTTAAAACCGAACATTACCTTATTTGCATCTGTATAAGTTTGTTTTCTTTTCAAGGATCGCCTATAAATATCTCGATGACTCGTGTTCAAGCAGTTCCTTATAAAGGAATTATGTATCAAATTTTGCACCGTTATGGGCAAGAATATAGTCATTTTTTTGAACTTGTCCGCTAACTTGACAATATAGGACAAAAGAGTTTCACGGGGTGTCATGTGCTATCGTTTTAAAAACGTTTGTTCGTTTGCCACATTTGTGACACTCATCACACTCGACTTCCATACACTCATCGCAGATAGTCTGGCTTACAAGTAGATGTGGGATAACCTCCTTGGTTTCAGAATCCGTATATGCTTCTATATTGTAGTGCACAGTTATACAAGGTCTATTTTTAGGCTTAACATCTTTCATATAACACACATGCTTTATACCATCTGCCTTATATTTCTCATGGCATGTAGAACAGTGAATTTCATCACAATTATGCGTGAATTCCCCAATTATCCATCATATGAAACATACCACATTCACGGATCTCATTTCCTGCAAGTGCCAATTGACTTATGGAAGCTCAAAGCATTTATTATTGACAAATGTGCATCTACACAGACATATTACAGTCCCTCTTCTCAGCTTTAACGGATTGGAAAGAATAAACCCTCTTTTGGAAAGGAGTGTTTATAAACTTGAATTTAATAATAATGTTGTGGCAAACGATGCCATCTTTGTGTTGTGCGTGCTTTTGATTGTATTTTATCCGTGTTCAAAGAGAGTGATAACTTGCCAACCAATTGTAAAGTGGGCACAAAAAATAGTGTTAAACGAATTGAAAGCCCTTTACATTGAGTATAGACACTAGGGTTATAACCTTTTTACAACATAATATTCCTGTACTTTAATTCGATGAACGTTTGCCTAAAAACAAAGAAATGAACTTTCATTTTAATATCTTTTTAGAAAAGGTCACCCCGAAATCAAAAAATCGATTATTGCATACGTAACTTTTTTGCATATTCCATGTAATATAATAAAAGAACTCGCAACATAATCGTTATAATACTTGTACATATATTACTGCTTATTGCTTAGAATAAACCGAAGTTGCAGTTTGTTTTTGTTTCTGCAGGCAGCATACAGTTCCTGCATAACTTTGATTGCACGTTCTGCACACTGATTACTTCTTGGTATCTGAGTGGGGATGGCTCCTGCTTCCAGTGATTTTCCAATGAGTTCAATGCTTTTTTGTAAGGTTTCAATATTTCTGACAAGTTCTTGAAGTCATTTTCATTGTACATCTGATTAGTAAACCAATATTCTGCCCAGTTGTATGAAATGAATCTGCATACCTTCTCCAAAGTCTTCCTTGTTGTAGGTTAAGAATAAATGCAAGGATAGCTAGAATGGCGCTGAATGCCACCTCGCATTGCTGATGTTTGGAATTTTCTGAAAGTTAATCAAAGGAAAATTCCCTTTTTCTTCAAAGAATCTAAACACCCGTGTTAGATGGTACAAAAACTTAATATCATCTCTCCATCCTGATTTCTCGAGGACCTCTTCTGTTCCATAACAAACTGTGCCTTTAGTTCCTCATAATTCTTCACCAGTTGGGATACAAATGGATATTCGATGTTTGGAGAACTGGTGTTAGCACCAAGATCTTCGTCCATTACCAAACGGAGAATCCTGTCCAGAATGTGATGCTGACAACTGATAAATTGTGGTTTGCAGATACCCTTCTCTGAGAACATTCGTTGCAATTTGACAACAACCACTCTTTTCCAGTGTTAACACTTGTTGTATCAGCAACGATCATCTTTATTGCATTCCATAAGGTGTATTCATCAATAACTTTTGCAATTCTTCAGCAATAGTTTCAGCCTTGCCATCTTTCAGACGCAATGCATCCAATTTTACTTCGGTTCTTTCATTTTTAAATACCACTACTTGATATCATTTTCCTCATGCGCTTTCCATCAAAATGTAAAGACCACTCTTCCATCTGTAAATTTTCAATCATTTCCTCCTTCAATTTAGCAGCCTCTTTGTATGCTGACTTGTAAATTGCTGCTTGACTTGGTGTTGGAATGTCAATACCATCAAGTGACAACTGTTTGCATATTTTAGCGGCTTTACTTGTTGATACTCCTGTGGATGTCACCAAGTTGGTTGCAACTTTACTTTTGTTATGTCTTCTGGTTGGTGGAGTAATACTCTCATCTTCATCTTCATGCTCGCTCTCTTCAGATTCAGTACCACTACCACCAGATACATGATTGTAAGATGTTGATGCTGATTCAGCAGGCAATTTTCGTCTCTTTGAAGGGTGAATCGTTTCTTCACTTGCAACTTGACCTGTAGAGTACCCCACTTCTCTTTGCGTTCCACTTGAAGGTGGTACAGTCGTTTGTCTTCCGAGGATAACCATTGGCCATTTACTTTAGTGATATCAAAAAGTTCATCAGGGCATCATATTTTCCCTCCTGACACATTCATCATAAGTCTTCATCACCTTGTCAAGCTTTGCTCGTATTACTTGATCTGACACATGCGGAAAATTCAATTTATTCTTCCATAATTTTGTAATTTCTTTGGAAATTTCCACTATTCGCTCCTTTCTTCCTTTGATTTCTGTTCCAAGAACTGGTACCGTCCAATGATTTGGATTTGGAGTGGCATTCTGCATTTTTTCTTCTAGTGAAGATTCTTTTAAAGGCACACTTCCTCTTCTTCTATGTGACTGCTGGAATCTCACCAGATTATTGGT
>JAJOZX010019814.1:0-48725 GCA_023014485.1 Bathynomus jamesi
TTTACATTAGGAGGCTTTGATAATGGTAGTCCAAAAGGTTCCATTGCTAATACTCTCGTTGTATCTTGTGTAATTAATGGTTGTTGAACGAAATTTAATAATGTACGGTAAATCTCAAGAGTTTGTGAAAATAACTATGTCGACAAAAGCAGTAAGAAGGTCTGATTCAACCCTAACAAACATGTTATGTAAAAATATTATAGGAAATCCTCAAATTCCTGAAGGATCTAATAATAAGAAACGAGCAAGCCTGAGTTGGAGATAAATCTGAATAATCAACAGATCTACGCAAGATAGTATGATGATCACATGAATGCTACAAAATAGGATGAGACACGCGTTACACAGTGTTACACACGCATAATATGATGATTGAGCATTAGCAAACGTAGCACCTATATATTCATCTAAGGTGGGCAAAACTCTCGTACGTTAAGGGTGTGTCCAAATTCTTTCATGGCTCGAGATAATTCTTCAATGACACCTGTCATAAACTGTCTAACATTAAGTCCTATTAAAATGGTTTCTGGTACAGCAAATATAATTCTTAGATCATCAACTTTGCACAATATGTGATAAGGATATCCCAGATTTCTTAAAGCATCTTTAACCCATTAACGCGGGAATTTTTAAAACGAATTTACGAGTTACACCTTTACTAAAAATGGTTACTTTCTCAAAATATTTTTCTATTTAGATCATGAAACACGTATAAAATATCAAAATGGGTACATATCATTCGTTTTAAAACATTTAATAACATAGGTGTCCTTCAAAAAATAACTCACTAAGAAAACACTGTTCTTAAAGAAATAAACATAGCAGGCTGTTGATTTGTTTGAAATAAAAACTATTATTTGGAATATAAAAAATGCATATTTATGAATCATATAACATCAATATTTATATGTCATACATTGAAATAAGTAACATTATGCAGTAAATCATATGATATATATGTATATAGTAACCTGTGTTTATATATAAATTATTGTAAACGATGATAAGCTACAAAACATTGGATACAAAGTGCAACACCACACTTGACACACCCTTGAGAAGGACGTGATTTGCATTCCTTCAGTGCACATTTCCAGGATTGTTTTCCGAGCGGTTGAACTAGATGGCCTATAAAATCATAGCGCACATCGGGGATAACCCTAGATGAAACTCTTGGT
The DNA here is from genome assembly GCA_023014485.1 of Bathynomus jamesi. NCBI lineage: Eukaryota > Metazoa > Arthropoda > Malacostraca > Isopoda > Cirolanidae > Bathynomus > Bathynomus jamesi. The sequence continues at coordinate 1,179 of JAJOZX010019814.1, forward strand.
CTGCCGACTATGAGCCGTGGCTCTGCTTTTTGTGGGTATGATCGCGCAATATACCGTCCAAAGCACAGTAATGAATTACCTTTTTCAACAGACCTATGCAGCAACCAACTCTTTTGAATGGTGGTATCGATCATCCACGTAAATATAGGCCATCACCACTTTTTCATCCTGATCGAGACACGATAACAGTTGATGTTCTGGTCCATTCTATCCGTTCCTCCCATGTACGTATTGTATTCGTGACTCATAAACGGTTGGTTTACCTAGTATTTTTTCTTTTCCTTTGCTGACCAACGGGATACCTTCTGTAGAGGGTATGCAGATGAGACATTAGAAACTACTGTGACTGTAGCATTGTCCTTCCACCGGACAAGCAACATATTGTTCTGTGTGTCATAAGCAATATCCATTTCTCCTCTTTGCTCCTCATATTTTTTGTTGATTTTAGAGGACACCTACTTGGGATTCGATTGTCTCTAATGGTTCCGGTGGCTCCATAATTCAAATCACGCAAATAACTCACAAGCGGTAATCAAGTAAAATAGATGTCGAAGTATAATCGCAAAGGAGGATTTCTAATATGATCTGGGAGCTTCTCCAAAAGAATGATCAATGTTCAACCCCCTTTACCGAATTTCTCTTCTTATCCACTATTTGATTCAGGTGAAGAATCTTGGTAAATATCAAAGATGGTTAGATTCCATGTTGTGAAGTCATGCACCAAGCTTTGAAACCAACCTTATTGGTTTATTGCGGATGCATTGCTTGCATCCATGCCTTCCAAAATATTCGATCATTGACTCGTCAAGGTCTAAATGCTGATTCACTGGGTAAGCCTGGGCAAATTTTGAATTCAAGTGGTTAATGAGAGGTCGAACCTTTGCCAATTTGTCACTTTTATCTAGTTGATTGTCAGTGAAGTGGAGATACCGAAGTATCTCTTCAAATCGGTCTTTTGACACTGCAGTAGCGACGAATTGCACTCTTACATCATCGTCTACTGACCAGTACATTCGATTACTTGGCAACGGGTGGTACCCTGAAAGAATAATAATTCCGAAGGGTACCCGAAGCTCATCGACAGAAACATCGAATTCCGTATTATTCTTTTCTCGAGCATACGGTACGTGCGTGACTCTTCGGCAATCTTACTCATAATTTCTTCATCAAAAAAATACTCGAATATCTCGGTCGGAGATTTCCCCTTGAGGTCTACTGCGGATGGTAATCTGTGGTAATGAGGCTGATTGACAGGAAATGAAAATCGATTTTTGTGGCTCCATTTGTAATCAAGAGAATTCTTTTGACACAACCTTCTCTTTGATTGGGATTCTGTAGTAAAATCTTCTTGCACTATTTCCTCTATCGCTTTACCGTCAGCACCATTCCTTCCATCATCCTTTCCTTCTGTGCATTCTTCGCCTGTTAGAAACCTTCCATTCTTGAGAAAAGCCTCGGCAGAGGCCATCAGTTGCCTGGCATTGAGGTTGTCTAAGAATCCTCCACCATCTTCATCTCCTGAATCCTTATCAGGATCTATGTTCACGTCTGGTGGGGTTGTGTAATATATATATATATACAGTATATATATATATATATAAATGGAATAGCTGCTCGTTCCACAAAGAAAAAATTATTGAATTAAAAGCACACACACACACACCTTTTTAAGTGCTGATACAATATATATATGTACAGTATATATATATATTATATACTAGCTAAAGTGGGCCGTACGGGCCCATTTAGCTACGCCCGTGGTGCTGGGGCATTTGGCCTCAGTTATTGGGGAGCCACAGGCCCCCCCCCGCCAGTTACCGGGGAGTCAATTATTCAGTCAATAAAACTATAGAAAAGAATGCAGCCATAAAAATCTTAAGCTTCACAAATCTTGATACAATGCTAAATGAATTTCTGATATAAAAGAAAATTGACAACTCGAAGACTTTTTGAAAGCCGTTAAAATATTTAGTCTGTGATGGTTGCAGCACCAGTATGAAAGTGCATAAAAAGAACTCATTTGGTAAATTTTTGAACTTAGCCGCAGATTAAATTTCGGCTCAAAGCTGAACGCAAAAGCAAATATTTTTTACACTTTTTAAAATTATAATTAAAAGTAGAATTCATTACGCCTTTTTCTAATGCATGAAAATACAAATATCGCCCATATATATCAAGAATCTTCTCTTTTCGAGCGTGACAGACTGACAGACATTCCTGGGTGTTTATAGTATTAATACTATGAATAATAAAACAACTACGTCATTCTGCTTATTTAGTCGAGTTATTTAACACGGATTCATTTATTTACCATTCGCTTATTCGAAATATATAGCTGACAAATATACAATCATATATATATATATATATATATATCAACACAATACAGGGTGTTCCATAAGTCCGGCATCATAGGAAAAATAATAAAAAAGGCAAACAAAAGCTTTTATTTACAGAACGTGCTCAATATGTCCACCATTGTTTTCAATACACAAATTCAGACGTGATACTCAGTCAGCAAGCACACGGTGAATGATGTCAGGAGTAATGGTGTTACATGCCCCAATAATGCGCTGCCGCAAATGTTCAACACTCCTAATTTTCTCTGCGTATACCAGCGCTTTCAAGTGGCTCCAGAGATAAAAATCTAGTGGCGTGAGATCCGGGCTTCTAGCTGGCCATTCCACAGGCCCTCGACGTCCTATCCAATGACCAGGGAATTGTTGGTACAGGTATTCCCTTACTTGGGTGCTGTAATGTGCAGGAGCGCCGTCTTGCTGGAACCATGTTGGGAAATTTCCTTCTTCGTTCAAGACACTGGGAAATGCTTCTTCCTTGAGCATACGTAGGTAGGTGCCTCCAGTGACATGTTCATCGAAAAAGAGGGGGCCTATGATGCGATCCTTCCAAATGCCACATCATACCATCACCCGAGATGCACCTTGTTCCTTTGAAGAGGTATACCAGTGAGGGTTGTTTTGAGACCAGTAGCGGGTGTTCTGTCGATTTACCTCACCATTTCCATAAAAAACAGCCTCGTCACTGAACAGAATGGTGGACGGAAAATTGGCATCCCGAACATATTGTTCCGTAGCCCATTCACAAAATTCATCCGCCGTTCGGGATCATCTTCGCTTAATTTCTGTAGGCTCTGAAGTTTATATGGATGCCATTTGTGAGCCTGAAGAATGCGATAGATGCTACTTTTCGACACTCCTGTCTCGGCGGACAATCGCCGAAGAGACTTATTGGGACTTCTGTTAAAATGAGCCAGGATAGCAGTCGCTGTATCATCGTCAGTGGACCTCCTTGAACGTCCACTGCGTGGTTTATCTTCTATGGATCCTGTTTCCTTAAACTTTGCAACAAGTCTGCTAGCACAACTCTGTGTTATTGGCTCGCTGTCTGGATGCAGTCTGTTAAATTCAGCAGCGGCCTCTCTTTGACTCCGATTTCCTATGAGTAGAATTATCTGGATTCGTTTTTCCTTGCTCACAGACATTATGGCCTGTAGAAAGAGAAAAATATGAATTATGGTTTGTAGAAATAGAAAAATATGAATTTCTCCTATGATGCCGGACTTATGGGACACCCTGTATATCCTATTCGCTACATTTTCTAATATGACGATGGTTATTTACAATTAGGATGGGTTATTGGCATGCAAGCAGACGATGTCAGCTGTGATTGGGCGATGCAGTCCATAAGAACAGTTCCCAGTTTGCACTATTTATTTAATTTGTATATATTTCTATATTTTACTATTCTATTATATGTAAAAGATTTTGTTTTTTATTAAGGTAAAAAATATATATAGAGTATATACTGTACACATATTCGAAACTGGTTTATCTGGTTTATTAATGAGGAATGTTTGTGCAGTTTCAAATGGGAATTTCAATTGAGATCTGTAAATTCTCATTAATTTTCATGCTGGATACTTTTTAATCTAACCAAAATTTTTAAATTTTAATTTAGTATGCCATACTCGCTTTACACCTCTATTTTTAAATGTTGATACAATATATATATATAATACAGGGCGTCCCAAAAAAATGTATACACACTTTAAATACTTATAAAGGCAGTGTTTATTAAAATACATTTCATTTTCAAAATGTAATAGAATCTACAGACATTATTTAATTGTTTTGTCAACGCCTGTTTTCAAACTGACGTCCGTTCTGGTCCAGGCACTGCTGATAACGCGAAGCAATGGAATCGCAAACATCACGAAACATTTCGTTTGGTATTTGTGTGCATTCTCGTTCAATGGCTGCTCTCAATTCAGCGACTGTTGCAGGTTTTATAGCGTAGACTTTGTCTTTTAAGTATCCCCATAAAAAAAAGTCTAGTGGTGTGAGGTCTGGTGAACGCGGAGGGTATTCTACGAAACCCCTTCGTCCAATCCACATCCACATCGTGCCAAGTACCACTCGCAATACTCCACTCTTCGGTCAGGATCATCTTCATTAATAGCATGGACTAATCTTGGAATGTAACTTTTCCATTGACAGCGCTTCAAAATGCGTTGGACAGACGATTCTGAAATTCCTACCTCACGACTCGCTTGCCGCACAGATTTTCTTGGACTTTGGTGATACGTTTCCAGTACTCTTTCTTGCTTTGTGGGGCTTGTCGATGTCCGTGGTCTTCCGGAACGCTTCTTGTGGACATTCTGAACAGTTCCATCGGCTTCAAACTTATCTCTAATTCGAGTGATAGTAAGTCGCGTTGGTGGATCTGTTTGAAACTCCCTCCTAAACTGCCTTTGCACTTCAACTGCGTTTTCACACTTCCAGTAGCATTTTAGAATGAATTTCCTTTGTTCAAAGCTTAGTCTGACTGCCATTATTAATTCTAATGGGTTTAACTTGGAAAGAAAGAAACATCAATTGAGCTATCAGCTGTTAAAGTGTGTATACATTTTTTTGGGACGCCCTGTATATATATATATATATATATATATATATATTATATATATATATATATATATATATATATATATATTGTAGATGTGTAATGCAGTACATATCTTAATTCAATGAATACCAGATTTCTTATTTAGTCTATGCGCCGAAAAGACAGAAATATGATATATTATATATATATGCACTAGAATCACAAAATAACACGTGACCTTATTAATAAGCAAACAACCACAAGGAAAAGGAAACACAAAGTCCGAGCGCTTTCGTGATATATTCACATTATCAAGGAGGAACAGAAAATATTTTCTGTTCCTCCTTGATAATGTGAATATATCACGAAAGCGCTCGGACTTTGTGTTTCCTTTTCCTTGTGGTTGTTTGTTTATATATTATATATATATATTATATATCTTTTCCCTGAAGATGTGAATATATCACGAAAGCGCTCGGATTTCGTGTTTCTTTTTCCTTTTTCCCTGCGATTGTTTGCTTATATATATATATATTATATATATATATATATGGGTCTTTTCCATTTTATGGGAACCATCATTTTTTTAAATAAATATATTGTTCTGAAGCATTTTTTTTATGCTGATTCCAAATATATTATTCTTTTGCAGGAAAAATACAAAATAAGAAAGTTATAGTCATTCATATTTTATTATTTATACGATATTTCTTTATTTTCTCATATTGCATAGTTTAAGTTAGGTTAGGTTAGGTTAGTTAGGTTAGGTTAGTTAGGTTAGTTTAGTTAGGTTAGGTTAATTGTTTAAAACTTAATTACCTCTCTAAAGTAATTGTTATAATCCACGATTGTTCCATGGGAGATGCCGAATTCCTTTTCGCAAAATTTGATCGTTGTATACTCTTGAGACCAACAATACATTAATGAAATTATAGTTTCACACTATTAGAAATAGGCTATTAGGCCCTAACTGAGCTTACGATGACGTTATCGTACAAATGACGTCATCGTGGCATATCATATAAATAATAAAAATTTATTGACTATAACTTTCTTATTTTTTATTTCTCCTGAAAAAGAATAATATATTTGGAATCAGCATAAAAAATGCTATAAACCATGTATTTATTTAAAAAAAATGGTGGTTCCCATAAAATGGAAAAGATCCAAATATATATATATATATATATATTTAACTGCAATGACCGCGCAGTACATTAACGTATAGAAACGACGTAAGTATAGAGGAGTGTTCTGCACACGAGGAAGAGAAATAACAAACAAATGAAAAATAAGGCACCCGCCCGGGAATCGAACCCAGGATCTTCCGATTGCCGGTCAGACGTGCTAACCACTACACTACGGAGCCACGATAGTCAGAAGTTGTAATTCTCCTACATAGGGCAGAAACCTGGGGGGTTCGATTCCCGGGCGGGTGCCTTATTTTTCATTTGTTTGTTATTTCTCTTCCTCGTGTGCAGAACACTCCTCTATACTTACGTCGTTTCTATACATTAATATACTGCGTGGTCATTGCAGTTAAATGTACATATTCACGATTTGCGAGGGTGCCCTCTCAAGGCATTGGTTTCTGCCCTATGTAGGAGAATTACAACTTCTGACTATCGTGGCTCCGTAGTGTAGTGGTTAGCACGTCTGACCGGCAATCGGAAGATCCTGGGTTCGATTCCCGGGCGGGTGCCTTATTTTTCATTTGTTTGTTATTTCTCTTCCTCGTGTGCAGAACACTCCTCTATACTTACGTCGTTTCTATACGTGTATATATATATATATAAACTTTTACGAAGGTGGAAACGTCTGCATGTGAATTGTTAACTTAATTTTTTAAAAATCTGCGCCGATATTGATAAAGACACGCCCACAAACGTTGCACTGTCCAATCAGAAAGTCCATGAGCTTGTGATTGGTCATTCGGGTTCAGCTCATCGACCCCCATATAAAAAGGCTTCAATCTCAGCTCGGCATCATATTAGCTGACATTTTCCACTGAATTACTACGCATTGCTAGTCGTCATGAATACAGATAATTAAGCAGAAATCTATTCTTCACTACAGCTGTTTGAAGTTGGCTGCATCACGTAAGTTACACTCACGAAGTGAAATGAGTATATATATATTAGAGTGGATCGAAACAAAAATAATTTATCCAAAAGCCACGCAATGCATAGATTTCCACTTAATGTCCTTATTATTACATAAAAAAATAAGCACTGTGCTACCCCTTAGGGGTCGCACAAAGTACCCCCTTTACCCATTTGAGGAGCCCTTCTCATCATTTTCCTTTGACTTACTTATTATTGTGCGACCAACTTTCTAATCATATGTTTTTTCTTTTCAGATGATATAGATTTATGATTTAAGTTTGTCTCAAAAAATGGCCACACGTAGCAAGACGGCTAATTCTGCTTTTGGCCACCCAACTAGATTTCTACTTGCCATGATACCTTCAAAAGCTGATGTAGTGAGGAACTGTTTTTTTGTTCGGCAAATAAAAGGTGCTGAGGGTAAAGGTTCATGTAGTGCCAACGAATGTTACAGGATTGTCACTACTGATATTGAAGTTATCTGGAACCGATTTTCATTTCCTACCATTGGTAGAGAAGGTATCTTCATGAAAGTATGCCGACTGATGATGTCAGCATCTAAATTAAATAAAATACCGCAAAACAGAAGAAAGGAGGAATTCTTCACAAAGTTGTCAACGTTTGATGATGTTTGACGTATGCAGGTGCGATTGCTATGACAAAAAAGAGAAAGGCCACAGTGCAGGTGTATCGAAAGAATTCCAGTCCAAGAGTGGGAATCTTTCATTCATGGGACAAAAAGAACGCGGAAATCAACTGGGACCAATTGATCGAGCTACAACATTTGCATTAAGAAGTAAAGTTAGACGAGAAGCGCAACAACGAACTCAACAAAGAGCTCAAGAGAAAATAGAGGCTTCTTTCAATGACATTTCTGGAAGTTTAGACATCTGAGATGATATGGAAGTGGATGCAAGTACTGAAGAAAATGATGATTTTAAACCTGAACTAGAGTTAGCAGATCATGAACAAAACAGATACCGTTATGATAAGCTGGATATTATTGCAGATCGCTATCACATCAGCTGCAGAGCAGCGGCCGCCATTGTAAATGCAGCTTCAAAAGACATGGGAATTTTGAATGAATTTAACATGCTTGATACGAAAAAAGTGGGAAGAGAAAGAGTGCGAGTTGATAAAAGTAATACAGGGCTATTCAAAATGATTCATCCGATTTCAACTGAGAATACTTCCGTACCTATCAACCGTGCATCAACTGGGCATACACCACATGAAAGAGGAAATCTCCAGTTTTACAAGATCACCGCTAGAGGGCTCCAAAGTCACGCCGTGGCCTAGTCTAGCAACAAACAGTCAGTGTGAAAATGGCGTCCGCACAGCAGAAGGCGTTTTGTGTGTTGCAGTTTTCGAGCTGTAAATCGGTAGTCACAGTGCAGCGTGAGTTTCGTCGACGTTACAGAACAGATCCACCGGGTGCTCAGAGCATCCGTCGGTGGTATCGGCAGTTCGAGGAAACAAGATGTTTGTGTAAAGGCAAGTCCACAGGACGACCGCGCGTGTCTGAGGATAATGTGCAAAGAATCAGAGAGAGTTTCCAACGTAGCCCGAGGAAATCAACAAACCGCGCCAGTCGAGAATTGGGACTTCCTCAGACGACTGTTTGGCGTGTTTTGAGACGGCGCTTGCATATGAAGCCATACAGGTTGCAACTGTTGCAGGCTCTACGGCCGGGGGACAAGTTAAAACGACAGAACTTTTGCGATCTTATGCAGGAGGCTATGGAGGATGACGAATTTGCTCCCCGCCTGGTGTTCAGTGACGAAGCAACTTTTCATTTAAGTGGCAAGGTGAACCGTCACAACCTTCGCATATGGGGCACGAAACAACCACATGTAACAATCGAGCACGAGCGCGACTCACCTAAAGTTAACACCTTCTGTGCCATTTCCCGGGCAAAGGTTTACGGCCCCTTCTTTTTCATGGAAAACACAGTGACTGGTCACTCCTATCTGGATATGCTGTAGAACGGGTTATTTCCCCAATTGAACGAAGATTCCGGCGACTACATTTTCCAGCAAGATGGGGCGCCGCCTCATTGGCATTTGGATGTTCGCCGTTTTCTCAACGAAGTGCTCACTCGCCGTTGGATTGGTCGCAGTGGGCCCCATGACTTGGTGCTCCACAGCTGGCCCCCTAGGTCGCCGGATCTTACACCGTGCGACTTCTTCCTTTGGGGGTACGTTAAGGATACTGTGTACGTGCCACCGTTGCCCACATCTTTGGATGAGCTCCGAACTCGCATTGTTACTGCCGTAGAGTCAGTGACAACGGACATGCTGGAGCGAGTATGGGAGGAATTCGACTCTCGTGTCGACGTTGCTCGTGTAACTAGGGGAAGGTCACATAGAACATTTATGAGGTGAGAGACAAAATTTTGACAGTTTTTCTTTTGGTTGATTTATCACAAATCACTGTATTTGTAACATTAAAAAATATTCTCATTTGAAATCAGGTGAATCATTTTGAATAGCCCTATATTGTTAAGGCAAAATCGGAGAACTCGCATCTAGAATGCATAGTATTTGATGGTAGAATGGATGATACATTAACGTGGGGAGGTAAAACAAAAGAAGACCACTACACCATTGTCAAAGAGCTTGGAGGTTCATATGTAGACCATCTCATGCCAGATAAAGGGACATCTCGTTCCATAGCAGGAGAAATTTTGACTTTGATTTTGGATAGAGACAGTAATAACACTTTGAAAGCCTTACTATGTGATGGAACAGCATTAAATACAGGAAAAATTGGTGGTGCGATTAAATTGATTGAGATTCAGCTAGATAGATCTTTGCAATAGTTAGTATGCCAGCTTCACATGAATGAATTGCCTTTCAGGCATGTATTTGAAGCATTGAAGCAATTGATGGGCAGACTAGTGGACCAGACAGTTTCAAAGGTGATATTGACAAAGCGATAAAAAAGAATTTGACAAAATTAAAAATAGTTAATTTCACTCCAGTAACTGGGAGAATAAAGCAAATTCCTGCTGATGTTGTAAAAGAGTTCAGCACGGATCAGAAGTACTTGTACGACATCTGCTTATCAGTTAAATCGGGCAGCGTTCCCGAAAACCTAAGTTCGAAATCTCCTGGAAATATTCATCATGCGCGATGGCTCATTCGGGCTAATCGTGTTCTAAGATTGTATGTATCAACATTGAAGCCAGAACAGGGTTTCAAAGACATTGTGAAGATTATAATGCAGTGCTATGCTCCCGGGTGGTTCCAAATCAAATCACATCCAAAAGCGATCGATGGAGCCATAAATTTTTGGTACCTTACACGACTGGTAAGAAATGTTGAAGAAAAGTTCCAAAACATCATGGAACCAGTCTTAAAACGTAACTCCTATTTTGCGACACCGAAAAATATTCTTTTAGTAATAACGGATCAAAGACAACAAGTAAGAGAAATTGCGATCCAGCGAGCGAATAATTGAGGCCAGAAAGTCTTCCCCCAAAATGAGAAACTTTGAAGGTATAGAAAAGGTTAAAATTTAAAAAAATGAAACAATGTTACAACCAGACGTTTTCTAAAGTGATCTTCCTTCATTGTTCCTGTAAATTCTTACTTCCATTGCACTTTCGTGTTAAAATTAGGCATTTTTTCCTAGATTCTAAAAGATTTAGAATAAATTTTTGACGATTTTCATAGCCATATCGTTCTTCTGATGCTTTTGTCATGAGACTAGGGCGCTCTCCAGTTTCTGACCATGACACGGGTATGGTGGAATCATCAGTGACTCGGCATGAGCTTTGATAATGTCACTGTCGCTGAATTCATTTAGCAAAGGTGGTGAATATATGGTTTCTCTCTCCCAATCAACCAATTCGGTGTAATCTTCTGCCTTCAAGTTGTGTTTTAGGAAGTTCTTCAATATGTCTATAATTTAAAATCTTAATATAATGCTGCTAAATGGCTATTGTCAATAAATAAAAACACATTTTGTATATTTATATATCATATTTCAATTAGCATTTAATTTTTCATCATTGTATTAGGATTTAAAACAACAGGAAAAATGTTATTATATGTCAGAGTACAAGACATGAGAGGCAAAAAAACCCAAAATTGTGCTACCCCTACAGCACTTCGCACAGTAAAAAAAAGTTATCAGAAGGCTTTTCGGGGTCATAGACACCCCCTGCAATGCGTAGTTATTCAGTATAAAATTTCGACCCGCCCTAATAATATACAGGGTGTCCATAAATGTTTACCCTGAAAACAGTATGCTCTCATGTTTTAACGACGAATCTTACATCCGTTTTCTTTTTACAGGTGATCTCGTACACGCATAGAGTTTCTGTGCTGGCGTGTTTCGTCTACCGCATTCGCCGCTAGGAGCGCTGTAGTAGCTGTTCAGTTAAGATGGCGTCTGTGACAGAGAAGGCACAATGTGTTGTGTGGCTTGCAGAAACAAAATCTCCTGTCAGTGTTCAGCGAAGGTTCAGAACAAAGTATGGAAAGAATCCACCTGATGTGAAGTTAATTAAGTCGTGGATGAAAAAATTCTTGGAAACTGGAAACGTGGAAAAGGGAAAGAGCAGTGGTAGACCATCAGTTTCCGATGGGTCACCAAGGAAATCGGTGAGACAAGTTTCATGCCAACTAAAAATACCGAAGTCTACGGTGCACAAGGTGTTACACAAACGTTTGAAGTTACACGCCTACAAGGTACAAATTGTTCAAGAATTGAAGCCTGATGACCGTCCAAAACGTGAACAATTCGCTATTGACATTTTGAACAGCATTGACGAGGATGACGAGGATTGACGGCAAATGTGTGGCGTGAGTGTGAATACAGTTTAGACATTTTACGTGCCACTAGGGGTGCACATGTGGAAGCTTATTTAGTTTGTTAACTCTGTATCAAAACTTTGTATGTTTATCTACTTATGATTAAAACTGTTTGAATACGAGTGTTTATTTAAAAGTTATAGCATGCTTTAATCAGGGTAATCATTTATGGACACCCTGTATATATATATATATATATATATATATATATATATATATATAATATGCATGGTGGTGTGATTTTATCCTACTGGTCCATAGTGCGGGAGCTGCAATGTTGCTTTTTAAAGCAGTTGACTAGGGAGACACCAACACGCACGAAATGCAAGTAGAAAAAATTATGTACCTGTATTTCCGAAAAAGATTGTTTTTACATCTCCGTCTCTCTATATATAGTCATATATATATATATATATAGTGACCGATCAAATGATATACAACTTACGGATGGTTGTAAATTCTGCAAACTAGCTTCTAGAATGCGAGTGAATATTCCTTTTTTAAAGTTAAGATCTGTATTCATATTTTCACTTTTTAATAGAATTTAAACTGTGGCGTGCAGTAAATTTTTTTTCAATTTCTATTTGATTACCCGAGCTTATCACGATTTAGCGTATCTCCTCGTCAAACGCGTACAATTGAGCTAACTAGGCAATCAATTAACCTAACCTTGTATTCAATTGAACCAACCATTATTTGACTGGGTACCCTAGCTGTTTAAGCGTCTCTACTCTATCATATTTGCATCAAATTCACCTAAAATATATAATATTGTCAATTAACCTAACCAATATGTGATCGGGTACCCTGGACTCACATAACTGATTCGCGTACGGGTGAACAACACGAAGTGGTTAATTTTCATTATTTTCATATATATTATTTTAGTTATTAATTATAAAACTCGTGAGCTATAAAGTGCTTATTACAGTTCGCAGCGAAAATTTAATAACCAAATTGTAATTGAGTGATACGTATACGAAATTTTTAAAATTATTTTAAAGAAGGGAGACAGCGAATATATATATATATATATATATATATATATATATATATATATATATATATATACAGGGTGGGCCGAAAGTCTGGATCCATAGGAAAATATTTATTTTAATACATAAATTACAACAAATGGTAAATACTTAAAATGAATATCAACTTTAACTCGTAAATGCGTATCCGTGATACTGTACAGTAGTTCGTACTCCAGTATAAATACTCAAATACTTTTTTTATTTCAGCCCAGAAATGGCTTCGAATCTAACAACAGAAGACCGGGTAGAACTTGCGCTCATGTACGCAAGACAGGGCGCTACACACAGAGAAGTTGCTACCGAATTCAATAGAAATCATCCTGATAAGCATCCAGTAACACATGCGACTGTTGGCAAGTTGCTTAAACGTTTCAAAGAAACAGGAAGTGTACATGATCGACGGCGTTCTGGCCGTCCAAAAACTGCAACTGATGAAAATACCTCTGCAATGGTATGTGAAACTTTAACGAATAGTCCAGTAAAGTCAACAAGAAGATTATCAAATGAAACACGCATCTCGAGAACGTCAATTCGAAGAATTATTAAAAATCATAAATTCCATCCATAAGTGTCTCGATGTCAGAGGCCGCCAATTTGAGCATTTGTTATAATTTGTTGTTTATACTGGAGTACGAACTACTGTACAGTATCACGGATACGCATTTACGAGTTAAAGTTGATATTCATTTTAAGTATTTACCATTTGTTGTAATTTATGTATTAAAATAAATATTTTCCTATGGATCCAGACTTTCGGCCAGCCCTGTATATATACATATATATATATATATATATATATATATATATATACACACACACACATATATATATAATATATATATATATATATATATATACACACATATATATATAATATATATATATATATATATATATATATATATATATATATATATATATATATATATATATATAAATAATATTCCCTCAGCTGCTCATTACATACTAGTTCAAGCTTATAAGAATGGGGCACAGAAAATTTTTGAACAAATTCAATTACCAAAATCTACTGAATTCTGCAGTTTATGTATTGTGTAAGCCATACGAGTATTGTAGATTATAGATAGATGGTTAATGTCGCTTAAAATAATAACGTTGTAGACGATTCCATCGGGCTGGGGTCGATGCCTGCTGGCGGCGCGCAGTAAACCCATCTGATTATTCTTAAGGACAATAAAGTGAGTGGCAGATAAATGGGTACCATGGGTATATATATATATATATATGATAAGAATGAACATTGATTATATTTGATGCATATATCATGCATTTTAATGTGGATGAATTATAATTTTAGCCTCCACACAATAACAAACGTGGTTAGCAGATGAATGGATACCCTGGGTATACATGACGAAAACTCATTTGAAGTGCAAAGTTATTCGCCGTCTCTCTCTTAAACGGCATTCAAATTTCTACTTTTACGAATTAAATTATATTATAATTCAGAAAAATAATTTTCTGTCTACATCCATGCCTTTTTTCTTTAACACGATCAAGTTCCGACTAGGTCCTTTTAGAGACTTTTCGTAATAGCTTTGAAGAAACCCAAATATCCGACGAGGATCTGACCATGGGGGTTGAAATTATACTGGACACTCGATCCCACGAATGCCAGGTCTTCGAAGAAATAATGTATTTTTTTCTTTTTCTTTTGTGTTTCGGGGTAACAATGAGCCTTGTACTTTCAACATTTTATTTAATGATAAAACTATGAGGATTGTTTTATAAGTTAATACATAATAGCGTTTACTGTATACAACACATTTTCAATGTTTCTCACACATATAGCAGTGATATTGGTATCAATTTTTTTATACATACATATATATATATATATATATATATATATATATATATATATATATATATATATATATATATCCAACTTAATTTATTTAGAGAATTAGCATCCATTACATTTTTAAATAAGCTACAAAACATAAGCCTCGTCCTTAAACGCTACACAAACTAATATTATTGGGCACATTTTATAATTTTACACATTATTATTACAACTGATGAAGCAACAATTATACACGCGTAAAACTTCACACAATACACCTAGTGCTTACAAACAAGAACCGATTTTTTATGTGGGTGCATATCATTTCATCATTCCGTTCGGTGTAGCACAAATCGAATAATTTTGAAAAATTTGTAAATTCGTTCCCGCGGGGCATCTGCATGAGAAACGAAAGCAGTCCATGGCACATACGTCGCTATAGTAGCCCTGGAATCGGTAAGGATTCCAGACTATCTGGGTAATTTATAATTGCTCGAGAAATTTTACAATAATACCGTCACTCCAAGGATGGATCCCCAGTGAATTAAAGTAGTACATTCGCTCCCTATTTTTAAAATAAATGGCTATCCAATGAGTCCCTTCGCCTCCGCTAACATCTGTATTTAGAATAAATGCGCCGCAGTACCTCGTAGCTGGAAGCTTCAGCGTTTCATTCTTCGCAAACACACCGATAAATTTGGAACGTGTGATTCGGCCACTATTCATTACTCTCTGGAGTGTATTCGCATCCATTTTAAAAGTCTGTGACTACGCTTCTAAACCTATCAATCTCTAACAGGAATTGTGATTTGAGGTATACTAGTACACTAATAGGTGCGTCTAGCGGCTTGGCGAATTCAAATCTGACAGATGTTTACACTCTACTGTGGACTACTACTGTGTTACGCCGATACCTAATTCGTTGCAAGTGCAGGCAATATGTGCAAGATTACTATACGCTCTCGAGCAAAGCGGGAACACGGCTTCTGTTGAATAATCTGTTTCTAATGTCCGCCCTAAGGTGACTCCATTGTGTAGTCATCAAATCTCTCTCCTTCTTATTTTACCCTTTTAACTATTTTGCTCTTTCTTCTATTCTCAATCTTTACTCTCGTTTTCTCTGTCTTATTATAAACGAACGCGAGCAGACGCTTGAGCCGGTGGGCGCCATTTACTTGCGAACACACAAAGGAAGACTGGGAATAAACACACAAAGGAAGACTGGGAATAAATTAAACACACAAAGGAAGACTGGGAATAAATTAAACACACTTATTCATTGACTTTTTAATTATACCGAAACAACTTAGACAAACGGGGAATTAGCGTTAACATTTAATCGTGGAGACAATTTATATTTTAAATAAACAATAACACACTCGCACGAAAATCAACCCAACCAGGACACATCCCGCCCAAAGACTGAAGGGCATTTTACTCAGTCCCCAGCTTGTGCACACCTCATAATGTTACCAATTTGTATTTTTAATTATTATTTTCTTCTTTATTAAACAAAACGTTATTATATTCTTATGAACAAAATATTTAATTCTTATTAGACATTATCTTATCTTTATTAAGTACCACTACACTACAATCGCATCACCCCCTTGAAAATAAGTTTTCACTAGGGTAGCTTATTTAATTTCTTAACAAATTTATTTTATTTTATTTCTTTTAACAAATTTATTTATTTTTCAGTTTTCTTCTTTAACAAGTTCAAAGTTAGAAGACAAGAAATCATTTGAATGACAATTTCCACACATTAGATATTTTGTATCATTTCGTGAAAATTTTAATTTTTTTCGATTTTTATGTTTGCATTAATAACAGTTCACACTGATAATCAAATTTACAACCTGTAACAAAGGTGTTACATGAAAAAAAGGATAATTTTCTTGACATTGGTTACAACAAATATCAAGTTCACAATCTATTCCAGCGATTCCTCATCAAAGATCGCTTTACATTCGAAGCATATTCATGTAGTTACATAGTTACTATCTGAGAAACATAGAAAGAACAACATGTTTATAAAAACATGTTGTTCTTTCTATGTTGCCCTGATAGTAACTATGTAACTACATAAATATGCTTCGAATGTAAAGCGATCTTTGATGAGGAATCGCTGTAATAGATTGTGAACTTGATATTTGTTGTAACCAATGTCAAGAAAATTATCCTTTTTTTCATGTAACACCTTCGTTACAGGTTGTAAATTTGATTATCAGTGTGAACTGTTATTAATGCAAACGTGAAAATTATAATTTTTTTCGATTTTTTATGAAATGATACAAAATATCTAATATGTGGAAATTGTTTTTGTCCGGACCAGAGCGCATACTATTACACGAAACAAAAATTTGGGCAATAATCACACCCTTTCACTTATAATTTTATTACATAATAATCAGTGTACATTGATTTCTGAACGTTGTTTAGATAACAATCCGCAAAGCTGACAACGGACTTCTTAACTTTTCAATCGCAGCTCTCCTGCTCACTTCGCTAGAATGAAAGGAGTTGCATCACAATGCAACAGATCATCACGCTTGAGGTTCCGCTCTCTCTCCAAAAAATGGCGAAAAACAAGAGTCGTCCAATTCAGAGAGGATCAGGGGATGGAGATATACTGAAAGTGGGACCACACACCGGATTTGGACGGAATTTGCAATTCTAGAAGTCGACGAAGAAACTCGCCTCATCTCAACTTTTGTCGGTGAACGCTGCTCCTCCTACGTCCAGCTGAGACTCCCTACATGGCATTAATTAAACGATCACTTCACTGTAGGCGGTTTTACAACGAACCTACTGTATGCCTGTATGGACAATAAAGCCGTAGACACTCGTTCAAACTCTCGTGGTTTGCCTACCAAGTGCTAAAACACACATTGAGCGAAGCATCGAGCAACGGGACCAGGACTGCCTGAAAAATACCAGTAGACCACTTCGATCGAAACTGTCCTGCACTAAGTCTCTGCGCATTCGGTTTCATTTCTCTCGCTCTCTCTCTCTCTCTCTCTCTCTCTCTCTCTCTCTCTCTCTCTCTCTCTTCTCTCATCGGTGATCGATCACCTAATTTGGGTCAACTAAACTCAATGGGTGGAATTCGGATTCAACTTAGTTGCTTTCAAATCGATCCTCTCGAAATAAAAAAAAAATATCGAAGTTTGTACTCGTACTGATTATTACTTTTCACATTTAATTTACAGAATTTTCTGAACACTTACTTCACTTCGAAAACTACAATATAATTTGTTTTGGCCCAATTTTCGGTAAAAAAAAATCAATTTCGCAAAAATTTAATCACGCCCTAGCTACCAATAAGGTCACTAATGGCAGTTACATCGAAGATAAAAAAATCATCAAACGAACGAAACAATACTGCATAATATAAATATAAAAGCGCCCATACATAGTAACCGTTATTATAATTTTAAAAATATTATTCAAACTACCTTCAGAAATCACATCGATACATCTAGATACAAAAGAGAAAAATGAAAACCAGAAACTTCACATCATCAATTCCCAATAACGATGAACCATCTTACACTTCGTGGGGAGCGGACATAGATACCACAAAAACGTTACTGGTAATCTAAAATGCTCCATTTCCGGTCAGCAATCAGTCTAGAGCTCCAACTGCACAAGTAAACCCAAATGAAGCTAAAATAATAACTTTCCAAAACAGAATCATTAAATAAAAATTCAAATAATACCGAAAATTAATTTAATACATTAATTCCAACCTGAAACGCTAAATTTCACAAAGAAAACTTAATTAACAAAATTATATCTGAGAGAGAACTCTCTCCTTCAACAAAATTCAGCATGGTTTGTAAATCACAGGAATTCCAGTAATTTATCGTTTCCAAGTGAACCTAAATACAAATATTCATCATTATCATAAATAAGAACAGATATTATGAACCCAAAAACACAACGCAACCTGCTACGTAAACAAAAATTAAAATAAGTCACTGCATAATGAAGTGTGTTCACTTTTTGTTGTGAATATTCCTAACCAAATCAAACTGCATTACATCATGAAATAATTCTAATATTTTCTATGCAAACGTGCGAACGTAAAGAAAACACATTTTTCATTATTTATACCCAAATTAAAATGTTAAGCAAAAACACTCCTAAACAAAATAAAATCTAATTTCAGAATAAAAAAGTTTTATCTGCCTATCCATACAAAATATCACTTGTAATTTTCATTAAAACTCATGAAAGAATGAGAAAATAGACAACAAAAATCGGCCCACTTATAAAATAAAAATTAATGAATATATGACAAAAATTAAAAAAAAATAATAATTTATCAAAAGAATTTACTAAAACAATTCCTGTATTTAAAATACACAAATTTTTATCTTTTTATAACAAATTTAGCTTACTTTGAAGTCTATCACAATTTACATGTGGCAAGCAAATAAACTCAAGCAGTCCAAATCGACCCAGTATAAATTAGTGTCTTTAAGCATTATTCTTAGACTTTAAACCTTAACCCTTTAACGCCGACTGGGTCGAATTGTTCGTGTGTCGGTTTGAAATCCTTTATATACATCCAGTCAAAAAATAACAGTAAAAACTGCCTACTATGATATTGGAAAAATTTTACTTGTTTACTCTTCGATAATTCGTTACTATATACATGTCTATATATACCTATAAATGCGTCACATATACGCACCAATCTTTTAAAGCGACCTTATAAAAATGCATGTCACAATTTCATTACAACTAAAATAATTTAATTTCATCTTATTCCGCAGCTTATTATCCCATCTTTACATGGGGTCGCTGTTTTTTGGTTCGTCTTCTCCACTCTCCTCTGTCGTATACCGCGTCCTCCTCCATGTCCTTCTCCTTGATGTCCACCACCACACAGTCCCTCCATCTCGTCTTCGGTCTTCCTCCTCTTCTCCGTCCCGGCAACTCCATCTCCAGCACTCTGCGCCCCACATACTCCTCCTCTCTTCTCCTGACGTGTCCATACCACCTCAGCCTGGCCTCCTGCACCTTCTTAGATGCTTCCGCCACCTTCACTGTTCCTCTTATATGCTCATTTCTGACCCTATCCCTCCTCGTCACTCCACACATCCATCTCAACATCTTCATTTCAGCCACATCGATTTTTCTTTCATTGCTCTTCTTCATTGGCACAGTCTCCATTCCATACAACATTGCCGGCCTCACCACTGTTTTGAATACCTTTCCCTTCAGTTTCACTGGGACTCTCTTATCACCAGCACCCCTGATACGTCTCTCCAGTTCTTCCACCCCGACTGTATTCTACAGTTTATCTCTCTCTCTGCTCCCCCCTCTGCATCCACTGTTGACCCCAAGTATTTAAAATACTCCACCGTCTTAACACGCTCTCCACTCAATGTCACTTCCCCTCCTCGGTCCTGCTGCACATCACATCTCATATATTCGGTCTTCTTTCGGCTAATTCTCATCCCCCTACTTTCCAACGCCTCTCTCCAATTTTCCAACTGCTGCTCCACCTCTTTCGTCTCCCCACTCAACACATCATCGTCTGCATACATCATGCACCACGGCGCCTCCCCTCTAATCTTGTCCGTCAACACATCGAATACCACATTGAAAGGAAGGGGCTCAAAGCTGATCCTTGGTGCAGACCAACTTCCACCCCAAAGCTCTCTGACACACCCACGCTACTCCTCACCTTAGTTGTTACTCCCCTGTACATCCCCTTCATCATTTAATTTCATACAAGTATGAAATTTATTTACTAATTATTATTATTATCACAATTTTTATGAAAACCGAAAACAAAGAAATTTTTTTTTAACAAAATAGGTAGGCTGTATAAAAAGCAATAAAAGTTGGAGGAAAAAAAAAAGAAATGATCCATCGGACAGGATTTCTAAATTTTAAACAAGTCTCTCTCTCCACGACTTAAAAAAACGAAATCTGAAGAAAACGGAATGAGAACAGGTGCTATGAGAAGAAAAAAACGATTCAAGAATTTTGACTCAAAATGAGTCGCTGTTCAATTTATCGAAACAGAATATCTACTAATTTTTGTAAATACTATACCATATGTCCCACAAAAAAGTACACCCAACTTTAGATTGTACTAACTCCTTCAAAAATTGAGATATTTTGGATCTGTTTGTTTGATTTAATATAGCAAATTATTCTTTGTTAACGTTCAAATTTATTCATGTTTAAACGATTTAGTGTTTAAGCATCTGCTTTTAACTGAAGGTACAACAAAATGGATTGCGCAAAATTGGTCAATTAAAAAATAATGTGTGTGCTATCGATGTAATGAAAAGACAAATATATAATAATAGATACTTTAACATAATTTTAATAAGATACAAAGCAGATTTTTCTTTATTCCTTATTGCAAAAGTTATGCTTAGTTTCGTTTTCTTTCAACATGACCGCCATTCCTATCGATACAAATCTGGAGTCCTTAAATCATCTAAATTGATAGGTTGTGATGCAAATACTCTATTTTTCAAATGACCCCCATAAAAAGTAATCACACGGGGTCAAGTCAGGGCTTCTGGGAGGCCATTCAATGTCATGGCCTGTAGCAATTACTCTTTGGTGGAAGACTTCCTGCAAGCGTTCCTTCACAATAACTCTCCTGTGAGCAGGAGCTCCGTCTTGCACCCACCAAATACCATTAAATCGGTTTCCATAAGTAATACGTATTTGTGGAAGGATTTCTCGGTCTATCATTTCTAGGTAAGCTTCACCGTTTAGATTACCATCGTAAAAGACCGGGCCAATTAACGTTCCATTACCGCACAGTCCTACCCAGAGAGACAGTTTTTGTCTAGAGTTATTCTTTTCGTAGATATGATTGTCAGGTGGATGATGTTTTGGTGCATACTGACGGCAGATTTGTCTGTTCACTAGACCATTCATAAAAAAGGCCGCCTCATCTCCAACCACTAATTGTTCCGTGAATCTTTCTGGTTTTTCAAGAAACCACTGGGCAAATCTTAGGCGGCGAGGTAGATCTCCTTCAATGAGTTGATGTCGAATTTCCATTCTGTATGGGTACAAATTCAAATCCTCACGAACTATTCGATGAAATGACATGCGTGAGAGTTCTGTACCATTTCGCCTGGTGGACACTTTTGGATGTCTCTCTAATAAATGCCGAACATGCTGAATGTTCTCGTCTGTTCTTGCCGTCTTCGGATGGCCTGAACGTCCTTTGTTCAAATTGAGGACCGTTCCTCCTTCTTTGTATTTCCGAACATTCTTCAAAATTGTATGTTTAGTTGGAGAAGCTCTATCGGGAAATTGCAGTTCGAAGGTATTCTGAACTTGTTTTAAGCTTTTAGTGTGCAGATAAGTTGTGACCATGAGAACGCGCTGCCTTCGTGTAAACTGCATGATAAGGGTTTCAAAGTTATTTATAAATTTAGTAATTCAGATTCTTCATTTATATGTATGACTCGTATCTTAGATACAAAAGTTCGAATTATTTTTAAAAAATATTTGCAATATCCTTCGACGTAAAAAGTAGCTCAATGGTTAAAGCAAGAAGAGCTATCTGGCAGGGAGAAATGATCATTCCGCGCAACCCATTTTGCTGTACCCTTCAGTTAAAAGCAGATGCTTAAACACTAAATCGTTTAAACATGAATAAACTTGAACGTTAACAAAGAATAATTTGCTATATTAAATCAAACAAACAGATCCAAAATATCTCAATTTTTGGAGGAGTTAGTACAATCTAAAGTTGGGTGTACTTTTTTGTGGGACATATGGTATAACGGGTAGCAATGTAATTTAGCCGAAATATAAGACACGGACAGAGGACGTGGGAATGCCCTTCTTTTGAATTTAATAGGGGACCACCGCTTGCCCACCAAGAATGTAGTGAACAAATCTCTCTCCTTCTTATTTTGCTCTTTTAACCATTTTGCTCTTTCTTCTATTCTCAGTCTTTACTCTCGTTTTCTGTGGCTTATTATAAACGAACGCGGGCAGACGCTTGAGCCGGTGGACGCCATTTACTTTGGAACACAAAGGAGGACTGGGAATAAATTAAACTTTTATTCACTTTTTATTTATACAGAAACAATTTAAACAAACGGGGTAATGCGAGGGCGGAATTAGCGTTAACATTTAATCGCGGACAGGGAGAATTTATATTTTAAATAAACAATAGCATACTCGTACGAAAAACAACCCAACCAGGACACATCCCGCCCTAAAACTGATGGCATTTTACTCAGCCCCCAGCTTGGGCACATCTCATGAATGTTGCCAATTTGTACTTTAATATTTTTAATTTCAAACAAAACGTTATCAATTTCTTATTAAACATTATTTTCTTCTTTATTAAACAAAACTATTAAATTATAAACAAAACATTTAATTCTTATTAAACATTATTATCTTATCTTTATTAAAAACCACTACACTACAATTGACGTAAAGGCTTATATTTTCAAGGCCGAAATTTTCGAAATTAAAGGCGTCGGTTTTATAGTTATCATTCACAGGAACGTGTTCCTGCATTCCAATTAATAACCTTTTAGGTAGAGATCCAAGGTGACGTTTTCTACCTGCTTCAATGTTAGCCCAGAGGGCACCGTATATAGTTTGATCTGTACTCTGCTAAATTGGGTATTTTACTGTGGCGTGTAGTAAATTTTTTTTAATTTCTATTTGTCAGCCCCCAGATTTCAACAAATATCGGGATTCGTACGACTAAGTTTTATTTTCATATCGACCCCCATTCACAAGTAGCTTCTCCTAGAATGTGAAAATCTATGTGCAGGCGCCCGGAGCATTCATATATCTTCTTTTTAGAATTTTTAAACCTGTCCTATATACTGCTTTCATCTTTAGCTTCATAATAGCCTTCGGCAATTAAAAAGGTGTCCTTCGCTTCTTTTGAAAAGTTGAGGACATTTTCCCGATAGGCTCGTAGGTGACAGCAACCAGTTCCTGCCGAGATGTTGACCCGATTTAAATACACGTCACATTGGCTGAATATGCAGTGTAGAAAGTTTGTTTCTGGGAACACAGCGTATTTGTCTTCACAATCCGTTCCATCTGAATGTGCTGTTCGTAGTTTAGCGTACATGTGCACACAGCTTGGATAAAAAAAGTAAGGGCCTGAGCTAGGGATTACGAACTCAATAAGAGCACTCGGTGAGCTAATGGTGTTTAACGGTTTAACTGTAATAAAGTCACTGCTCAACAGAAACTTGAGTCGGGGGCATGTCAAAGGGGGACAGCTCCGATTTACAACATTGTAAACTACACGGATGGATGAAACGTGACATGGCGAGCGAGAAATAGTGGCACCTCTCTCGACAAGTAGTAAACAACCTATGATCCATGAAAGCAATATCCTTAGCTGATATCAGTTAAAAAAAATGATCAACCATAGGTTTCAGTCGCTTAGAACTTCCTTTTTGATGGCCTTTTACGTTTAACGCCACGTGATGGTAACCCCTTCTTCGGGACAGGCATCATCTTGTCCCCACCACCACACATTTTTCTCTCTGCATCTTTGGTGATTTCGTCCCTTGTACACTAAGTGTTTTTATGGAGCTTCTTTAGGCCTAGTCCCCGCCATTATGTCTTCTACCGCGTTAAGACCTGATTGTAACGCTTTCCGGCCGAGATATCTGGCACCACTCTTCAGCAAGGGGACAGCAGTACGCAGTATGCTTGAAAAATGGATCCAATCCCACTCCCGCGCTGGTATCTCACCCTTCGATGGACTGTGCACAGTGCGACGAAAGTGCAGCTTCACTGTTAAGCTCCCGTCACCGAATGGAAAACTTTTCCCTTTAATCGTTCTTACATACGAGATATTGGTAAGTTATTAATGTAATGCTTAAGCTCCTTCCTCTATGTTGGGGAATGTGAGCGATACGCAGCAGGCGCACCTGGTTATCCCCAACAAACTGATGCTCCACGTTATTACTGTAAATATGGCACATGTCTGGGGGCGGGTAGCCATCGTTCAATTTCTCCAATTTCAGCTGATTACATTAAACTGCACAAGTCGTGTTGTTTCGTGAAAGGTCTCTCTTTGGGGGGCTGCCCCATATCGGCCCTAGGTTATAATTTTGAACAGCCCTTTGTCTTTAATATTTCTGTTGGCACATACTCGACTCTAAAATCAGAGGCTGAGGTAACTTTGTTTACGATTTCGTATACTAAATCATCTGTAAGGTTTGATCTTTTCAAACTACCATTTAAATTTCTCTCACATCATCTTCGGCTGCGCCATAATGACCCAGTCCTAGTGTTACTACTGTAGTGTAGTACTGTGCATCCCCACTCCGGCGGCACGCATGGTCTCGTCCCGAGTTACGCCGGCCTTTTCACACTTATCACGGTCTCTAAGAACCGTGAAAACGGATTCTTTATTTTCAATACTTAAAAATTTCGTAGACAATTGAATTTTGCATATTCCTACCTCATATGAATCACGACCCAATTCGATGGGGCCGTGGAATTATGTTACAAAGTTGGCCAGTGTGTTGCCAGGATGTACATACAGAGAAGAGGACTAGAGTGTGACGTAGAAGCGGTTAGGCGGCATGTTGCACACAACCACCTCACCTGTATCGGTCCACTGTATAATAGGATCCTCACTTAATAGTTTATAAAGACAAGCCTTTATTCCTCAATGTATGTGGGAGACTACTTTTTAATAAATGATCAATATGTTTTGGGGGTCGCTCCGTTGTTCTTCGACTGCTCGTCTCTAGCCTCGTCCCAAAGTCCTATGCCTCTATGCTCAGCGTCATCTGCGCTGTGCCTAATAACTTCGTGGACCTCTGTCGGATTCTTATAATTTTTGTACTCGAAGAAATTTCTGCAAAGCTTCTTGGTATAAGAATATTTTCTCATCAGGTGACTTTTCAGTGTTTAATAGGTCTAATAATTTGCCTTCCATTCTTTTAAGCCTGCTTTTACGGGGTTCTAGAACAGTATCTGGACTGTGAGCATTGTAGTGAAGCATACGCCTCGTGTGGAATCACGACTAATTTCTTCATTATATTAAACTAGTCAGTAAAGGTCCCCAAAACTAAAAATAAGTTGTGTAGGTAGGAATGAACCCCCTCTTTGTACAATAATTCGTTTTTTCTTCCCTACATTTTGACTTTTACGTGCTAGTGTGCGTATTATGTTCTTGTAACGGCGTAGGCGAGCCTTCTGAGGGGGTTTCTTTGGTACATTACATTTTATAACGTTAAGACAGATTTCACAGATGCATTTTAAAACGTAGGAGTCAAAATTTAACAAACAGCTGCTGCAGTGGCCGGGGCAGTCGATGATAGATT
The DNA here is from genome assembly GCA_023014485.1 of Bathynomus jamesi. NCBI lineage: Eukaryota > Metazoa > Arthropoda > Malacostraca > Isopoda > Cirolanidae > Bathynomus > Bathynomus jamesi. Next base: position 27,174 of record JAJOZX010019814.1, read on the forward strand.
TTTATTAATTCACATTATTTCTTTAGACTGTCATTCTGGAATATACACCGTTTCAGGCTCGTTCGGGAATATATTCGTTCTTAGAAGCACCCTAAACGTGTTTCGCGGGTGAAGGTTACAAAGCAAATATCCATATCGTTGACTTGTAGCTTCTTTATAAACTTCCAAAAACTCCTTACGCCTTTTCGGGAACATTTGATTGGCTAATAGCCCAATTTGTGACATCTCTACGTTGTCCGAATAAGACTAGATATTGTGTATTTAACGACACATCGCGCATGTATCTATTTTTGAAAAATAGATCCTGATTGATATAGAATACGCTTATGTTAAGATGGTGGGAGAACACTGTAAATGTCTCGGCAAACGTTTTATCCATTTCTAACACGAGATCGTCAATTACAATGACCGTATGTTCATTTCCCTTTATCGAATGAACGTCATACACACCTTTGTGGAACAAAATATCTTCGTACTCGTTGAATACTGACTGGTATGTCGAATAGCACCATATTACTTTATGCACAAATTTTGAGAATCTCTCCCTTATCTTTAATGATTTTAAGCATAGACAGTTTTATCATCCTGTACCGCCAGATATATGTGGATGGGCTCGTGAACCTGAATTTTTCTACAGAATCCATCTCTAACACGTCACATTACGAAGTGGAACATTTACAAAATAATAAAATTTTAAATGATGTTCCTTATATTCTAGTCTTGTGTTTCCTCCTCTTCCTCAGAACCGTGAATGAGGAACTGTGCCAGCAACATGTCCCCATCATCGATATTACAGATGATTCCGATGACAGGGTAGTTGTGGATACAGGCTCCACCCCAGCTAGTGAACCCATAGCAACACCAGCTGTAGCACCCCCACGCGATATATATATTATCCAAGTACTGGAATTCTCCTGCACTGTTTTTGAAGTTTATGTATGTATTTATTTGTGCGTACATATATTAAACGTGTATATAGATTTCTCTTGTACTATTACTTTTTATTGTATATTTACCTCCTATATATTTCGCATAAATGTATGTTAAATTATAAAGTTGTAACATATTCTACTCGATTTTTTTAGTTTATTTACAACAAAAATTAAATGACAATTACAAATTAATCATCAATATAATTCCCTTCTTTTTCTATAACCTTCTCCCACCTGCAGAAAAGTTTTTTTTTATGCCACGTTCGAAGAAATTCCTTAGTTTTGAATTAAAAAGAGCGATCACTTCGTTTCGATAGCCTCCCTATTGCAACTTTTGTCCATCTAGGTGGTGTTGCAGCAGTGGCGGCTCGTCGGTAGGCACTGCAGAAGTGCAGTACCCCTAAATATTTTATTTACAATTGAAATAATCAAGAACAATATAAGGATGAGCTCACTTAATAACTTTTGAAACTTTTATTCATTGCTCAATGCTCATCCTTTTATTTCAGTAATTATTTCAACCCATTCTTAGAGACAGCACCGCTAGAATTTTTAGTCACGAGCCGCCACTGTGTTGCAGACTTCTGAATACATGGTAGTCTGAAGGTGCGATGTCCGGAGAATAAGGTGGATGAGGCATTTTTTCCCAACCAAATGCCTCCAATTGGGCAGTGGTGATTCGAGCAGTGTGAGGGCGCACGTTATCCTGGTGGAATGGAACACCTCTGCCATTAATTAATGCAGGACGTTTTTCTTCTAATGCCATCTTCAATCGTTGGAGTTGTTGGCAGTAGACTTCAGCTGTGATTGTCTGGTTATCTGGCAGAAGCTCAAAATGAATGATTCTTTGCATATCCCATCAAACGCATAGCAAAATTTTCTTTGGATGGGGTCCATTCCTTGGCCGAGGTTCAGGCTTTGTTTCACGGCTAAGCCACTGATGTCGACGCTTAATATTGTTACAGAGGACCCATTTTTCATCCCCAATGACGATCCGATTCAAAAACGGTGCCTGCAGTTGCCGAGAATGCAGTGATGTGCAAATATCAATTCGATGTTGAAGATCCGCTTGTGACAAATCATGCAGAACCTATTTTCTAACCACTACTTTTCCTAACAGCTTCAAATGACGATGAATGGTCATATGGCTAACGCCGAGTTGCAGGCCAAGTTCTCTTACAGTTACCGTTGGGTTTTTCTCCATTGTTGCTTTCAACAACTCTTCATCTAACTCATTTGGTCGTCCTGTTCGTTGATAATCTTTCAGACTGGTCTCCATTTCTGAACTTCTCAAACAATCTCCTATACATCCATTCGCTCACATCATTTCCATGAACTCTATGAATGTTTTTCACGAATTCACTAGCGTTAGAGCCTTTATGGGACTCTTACAGCATCACATGTCGAATATGCTCTTTCGTGGGCCCCATGTTTTTTCAATATTCTATTATCTATCGTCCGTTTTCTAATCGAGCAGAATTTGTTATAACCTGATATTTCCATGTTAAATAATCCGACAAAAACAATGATATAGTAGTTTTATTATTTATTAAACGATATTAATTGAAACAAGTGCTTTCCTGGGTGTGTGCGTGTGTATGATATATATATATATATATATATATAATATATATATATATATATATATTAATATATATATATATATATACAGTATTAAACGATAGAAATATATAAACGAAGCCTGTGTATTTCAATAAATATATACATGTATACGCCAAATGGCTGGCTACGCCTTCCAAGCCAGGTTAAGCCAACTGGCTGATTAAGACTTCTAAGCCAGCTGCTGAGGTGGAGAGGACCAGTATGCGACGAGATATGCCTGCGGAAAGTTTTCTCCTCCTCTCTACTCTCTTAGAGCTACCTTCCTAAGTTAAGCTTGGGTGGGGAAGTAAAACTCCATCCCCTTCCTGCAGCTTGGGGGCTAACCCCCCCCCCCCTGGGTGCCATCTTTACAACTGATCAACATTGCAATTGATTTGCACTCCATTTTGCGGTCATACTAGATTCCCCGTTGATCTTGGACTGTGACGAATACCTCGGACGAGCCTACCACCGAAAAGTATGAACTTAATAATAAAGGTAAAATATTAACGTAAAATATAAAGGTAAAATATTAAGGAACTTCAAAGATAAAGGACTCGTCAAGAAATCTTGTGAAATCCGGACAAGCGAAATATATCTTTAAAGGGTCCTTTAAATTAACTACCACAACGAAGAGTGGAGGCACGTGAAATGACACGCAATATACAGGGTGTCCCATAAGTCCGGCATCATAGGAAAAATAAAAAAAAAGTTAAAACAAAAGCTTTTATTTACAGAACGTGCTCAATATGTCCACCATTGTTTTCAATACACAAATCAGACGTGATACCCAGTCAGCAAGCACACGGTGAATGATGTCAGAAGTAATGGTGTTATATGCCCCAATAATGCGCTGCCACAAATGTTCAACACTCCTAATTTTCTCTGCGTATACCAGCGCTTTTAAGTGGCCCCAGAGATAAAAATCTAGTCGCGAGAGATCCGGGGTTCTAGCTGGCCATTCCACAGGCCCTCGACGTCCTATCCAATGACCAAGGAATTGTTGGTACAGGTAGTCCCTTACTTGGGTGCTGTAATGTGCAGGAGCGCCGTCTTGCTGGAACCATGTTGGGAAATTTCCTTCTTCGTTCAAGACACTGGGAAATGCTTCTTCCTTGAGCATACGTAGGTAGGTGCCTCCAGTGACATGTTCATCGAAAAAGAGGGGGCCTATGATGCGATCCTTCCAAATGCCACACCATACCATCACCCGAGATACACCTTGTTCCTTTGAAGAGGTATACCAGTGGCGGGTGTTCTGTCGATTTACCTCACCATTTCCATAAAAAACAGCCTCGTCACTGAAAAGAATGGTGGACGGGAAATTGGCATCCCGAGCATAAGGAAAACATGAATTATGGTTTGTAGAAATAGAAAAATATGAATTTCTCCTATGATGCCGGACTTATGGGACACCCTGTATAATAAATCCCACGGTTAATACTGCAGCGTGAGTTATCGTCCGTTACAAAGGTTAACTCCAAATATTAAGTTAATAAGATAACCAACAGATCTCCAATTGATTTCTAGTTATATAACGATGTGGAGTGACCTTAATAACAATGATAAACTAACAATACGAGTTGAAACTAAATCTCAATCAAGATAGAAACACACTTTAAAGTATAAACAAAGTAAGAAACTTCTTGAACTTAACCCCCAACCTTACAATATATCTAACCTACAACAAAAACAAACGAATCACAAAATAAATATACGCGAGACCATATACAATTAACTGAATAAATCAGTAAAGAAAAATCAATGTATACACTGGAGTGACTAAGATTAATAGAAGTAAACCTCCAAGACGGTCCTTAATTATAAATTCGTCCAAAGTGTAAAGTAAATTAAACCTTTGAATTATTCATTTGATTATCGTAATGTACTAATGTGTATGACATCCGCATTCGCATCCGCACTTTGCAATGGGGATGTAAGGGTGTCAGGAAATGATTGCCCCCCCTGTACAGAAGAAACTGAAAGGAATAGAAAAAAACAGACAAAACCACGCGAAAGAGCGTTTAATTTTGAATAAAAAACACTTGTTTTAATATCGGGTGTTGCCCCCATTTGCAGCTTTGACGGCCATTAATCGACGGGGGTATGATCCCAGAAGTGTCTCAAAGAGATCGGTATCATGACTCATTTCTTCAAGGACTTCGTTGATCTTTGCAGTCATAATTTCTGTTGAATACCGATTCTGAATGGGTTGTTCCAGCATTAAGGACTCCACCCGATCCTTCATGATGGATCCGACATGTTCACAGATATTAAGATCGGGAGAATTGCCAGGCCATTCATTATTTCCGAAAAAATCAATGTTATTGTCTTTAAGCAGTTGTTGAGTCGCAAGTGCTTTCATACAGGGGGCTTTGTCGTGAAGAAAGGTTGCCTGTTCAACATCCAAAACACACTCGGGGTCTTTCAAAAACGGAATTACATGTTGGGCTAAAATTATATTTCGAAAATAAGGCCCATCCCAACTGGTTCCTCTTGGTTTGATAACCCAGATGAGCTTCCGAATAGAGAACATAATGAAAACACCCACACATGCTGGATTTTTTACTATTTCTCGATACTTCTGGTCGTCTCGGACTTCATCAGGAGTTGTTGCCCAAACCCGATCATTCTGAAAATTTGGTTTTCTGGAGACATAAACGAAGAATTCATCGCTGACAACCAAGTGAAGGAAATCGTCTTCCGTCCATTCCTCAAGATAATCACAAAACCATAGCCGATCTTCAATATTAAGATCACTCTTCCGTGGCTTAGCTATTTCATACCAAGCACTCAAGCCTTGGCGAACTCGAAATTGATGCACAAGTTGCCGATTGACTATCTTACCACGACGGATAAGTATCTCTTTCGCTACCTCAGAGCAGCTCTTCTTTCGGCGCCGTGATGCAGCAAGCACAATGTCTTTCGATTCTTGAGATAATTTCTCCGGTCTTCCTCCTCGAAATTCTGTTTCACAATCTTCAGGATTCTTATTCCAATTCCTTTTGACAAAGTCTTCTGATCTTTTTAACCTCTCAGCCACCCAGTGTCGAGTTATGAAAGTTGCACCAGCTTCCTTTGCTTCACGAAATGTGACAGCTCGAATGCGGTCAAGAACTCGCTTTTTCTCTGAATCGTTCAAAATAGATGATGCCATGGTTTCTGTGGGGAAAAAAATGGTAAGAATTAAAATCACAGGAATAGAATATAATGGTTTTTATTCAGATTTTAACGCTCTTTCAAGTGGTCTCGCCGGTTTTTATCTATTTCTTATAGTTTTTGCTCTACATGGGGGGGCAATCATTTCCTGACACCCGTATAACATTATGACGGTTTCATATATGCAGTGTGCACCTAATTCCTAAACGTCTGTCGAGCCGGTGGTGCCCACTCCGGCTGGCATTCGACGTCCGGACATAGTGGTGGCGCGCAACCACTAGGTTACGATCGTTGATGCCCAGATCGTAACGGACTCTTGTTGCACGACCTTGGAGGAGGCTCACCTCAGGAAGGCCCGCCGTTACGACGAGCCGGCCGTGAGGCAATGGGCCCTCGACTGGGCACGGCAGCAAGATGACGACTGTCAATTTGCCAAGGCTACGTCACTAACTATCTCCTGGCGCGGACTACTAGCAACCAGCTCAGCCTAAGATCTCAAGGCACTAGGCCTTGGAGCTGGCCAACAAAAGCTGCTGGTAGTTCGCAGTCTCGAGGGATCGGTGTACATTTGGAGGCACCGGGCGCACCGGGGCATGCGCGGTGGGTGGAGGCGTGGGCGTCCGCCGAATCCTGGGTTGGGTCCCAGGCGGGATTGATCAGGATCTCCTGAAGATCTTGATCAGTGTCCTAAAGGCTTCAAGCTCTAGGCCTGGTCGGGTAGGGGGAGGCGGCCACGCGATGGACCGCACAGAACAAACACCATGTGTTCAGTCCCTCTACTGATGACCCTATTGAGGCTTACATAGTATTGGCCGAGGGGTGCGGGGAGTTACCTAGCCGTTGCTAGGTAGTTTCCCCGTAGCTGCTGTATCACTACGCAGTACGCCGCGACATAGAGCGATACATTGACGAAAAAAAAAAAAAAAAAAATGGTCACCTACTCATGGAGAGAGACCGGCTTTGCGGCGGTGATCGACATCGTCCGCGCCACTCTTGCACCACCTCCTCGCGGTGAGGGTCCGGCTCTGCTGTGGTGATGGACTTCGTCCACAGTACTAACGGTGCACTGATCGAGCTTTGGATTGATTACTTCCCTGCGGTGAAGCTTCGTAAAAGGAGCTGTCTATGCAGCAGAAACCGTGTCGTGCTGCGGCCGATGGGATCGCAGGGGACGGGGATCAACAGCCCCCGGAGGCGGCTGGACCGCCTGGGCTTTTCGTCTGCCCGCAATGCTCCCGGCCGTTCCGGTCGAAGATCGGCCTCGGAGTACACCGACGAGCAATGGCACCCCGGCGACTTCTTCGCCGAGGTGAACCTCGATCAAGTAAAAAGGCGTTGGGATCCTGCCGAAGAGGAAGTTCTGGCGGATACGGAGGCACGGCTGACCTTCGAGCACAGAGGTGGTCAGCTGTTTATGAACCAAGCCCTCTTTCCACTCTTCCCTGATCGTAAACTCGAATCGATCAAGTCGAGGCGGAAGCGGCCTGAGTACCGTGAGCGGGTTCTCCAGTTGGTTGAATACCGCCGGGAAAAGGCCGCCATGGAGGTGGGCGATGGTGCTCGGCCGCGTCGACGCGGCGTGGTTCCTCCGCCCCGCCCGGTACAGCCTGTGGGCCCTATGGACCTCGGGCTCCGTGGCGGGGTGCGTTCACGTCGCGGTCCGCCGCGGCGGCCGCTTTCCTGTCCCCGATATCGAGGAGAGAGTTTCCTCCTCCTCCGGCTATGAGGCGGGCGATGAGACATTTGTGTTGTTTTTCCTCCTCGGAGTCCGTTGGGGAAGCCGTTGCTTCCCCAGAGGAACCGGGGGGGAGGGTTTCGAGGCGGCGGGGGGGGGGGGTCGGAGAGGGAGCCGAAGACGTTCCCCCGGAGCCAATCCCAGACAGGGACCCGATAGTGTTTTTAGACCGGCTAACATTGGCAATGGATTGAGCACTTGGAATGACGATGTATTATGTGGAATCCGGGAGGGATTAGGATGGGTACGCCCACCAGGACGGCCAAGGCATGGCTCCCTCTCGCCTGTGCTGTCCTGGACAGGCTGGGGCTGCGGACCGCCCTGGTCAGCCCGATCGGGTTGCGGGGCGGCGCCAGTAGGTCAACGAGAACGCGTTACGCCCTCACCGACCGAAAACGGTCGTCCTCGCGCCACGTTGGGCGCGGGGCGCCGTGGCCAGCGTGTCTCGGGGGCTCGTCGCCCGCCAATAGGCCAACGGAGGCGCGTTACGCCTTCACCGGCCCAAAACGGGCGGCTTCCCCTGGGAGGGGCGGTCCGCGCGGGGCATCTTAACAAACATTCCCATTGAGGTACCACGCACTCGTAATGAGGAGTATGGAGTGGAGAATCGTTCAGGGCTTGTGGGCGCGGAACCGCGGGAGAGCTGCGTCCCTGGTCTGAACGACCTACTGGCAGCCCGACCCGGTCGGGGCGGAGGCGAAGATTGCCTTCTGGCGAGGTATCTTCGGTGCCCCCTCTGCTCGCGATGAGCGCGTACCGGTTCTGAGTAAGCCCTTGTGGCACTCATTGAGCCGGTTACGGCGGCTGAGGTCAAATGGGCCGTCAAGAATATGAACGACGGTGCACCTGGTCCTGACGGAGTGGTCTGGGGAGTTTAGAGGGTTACTGTAAAGAGGTGCTTGCGGTGGCCTTCAACTGCTTCCTGGCGGGTGGGGATCTGCCTGGGCGTTTTGGACGCTCGGACGGTCCTCATTCCGAAGAAGGCTGCTCCTGAGGGTCCGGGTGATTATCGCCCAATTACGATGAGCTCGATGATAGTGCGCTGTTTCCATAAGATCCTGGCCCGCAGGTGCGATAGCGCACGACTCGAGTTCTCGGCAGCGAGGATTCGTCCGTGCTGATGACTGCGCGGAGAACCTTTTGGTCCTCCAGACAGTCATTGCCCAGACCAAGGTTTGGGTCATACCTTGCACGGGGAGTTTGTAGACTTGGCTAAAGCGTTCGATAGTGTCTCTCACGAGAGCATTCCCTGGAGGACGCCGCTCGTTTTCGGCCGGTGGAGGCGTAACGCGCCCCCATTAGCCGACTCGCGAACGACCCGCCCCTTGAGCGGTCTGACCGGGACCTCCCGCGGTCAGCCTGTCCAGGACAGCATAGGCGAGGGGGAGCTACGCCTGAGCCGCCTGGTGGGCGAACCCATCCCAACCCTGGAGTCCATCTACTTCGTCTACTCAGTTCCTAATACCATTGCCTATCGCCAAAACTAGTCCGTCGTGGAGACAGTTCCATCGGTCATAAGCCTCGTACCGTCGTTGATCGACCCGTGGGAAACATTCGCAGCATGTTGACGCGCCCCAGCCAGCCTTTCCCGTCGACAGAGTCAGCAAGTGCAGGCGGATTGCGTGCTCAGCTTCTGCCGGTGTTCGCAGAACCAGGCACCTGAGTCTGCCGGGAGGGCACGCAGTAATGAGCTGACCTCCCAATGGGTGCACCGCCACTTCACGGGCGACAGGATCGGAGCTTTGAACCAAGCGTCCAGTACTTCTGATCTTAAGCATCGGTAACCGGTAGCGCAGAGACGGCAGACCAAGTCCTCCGTCCCCCACAGCCGCGTGAAAGAGAGGAAGTGGCAATCTTTCGGGAGATGCAACCACTTCCGTACGTGACCACAGACCATGCGATCCAGCGCTACCAGGTCCCCACACGAACCCGGCTAGTACCAAGTCGTGCGTGACACCCGGCAGCACCTTACACCGCAAGACCCAGAGCTTTTGCTGTGGAGTGCGCGGACCAGCCGACATCCGATTCAGCCACTCACTGACCTTGGTGAAGGCGCTCGACTTGGACCGATCATGCCGATATCTACGCTGAGATACCGATAGAAGTCGCCCACGTTTAATGCGGGAATGGACGTGCCACCTACAGCGAAATGAGCATAGGAGCCCCAAACCCAGCGCTTCCTCTCCCGTCGAGCAGGATGGAGAAGGTAGCGGACTTCGCGCTATTCGGGCGGAAGCCAGTCTTTTCCGTCTCGGCAGAAAAACAGTCCAACAGGGACTGTAAGCCGACCGGAGACGTACTCAGAAGACCACGTCGTCCGCAAAGGCGAGGTGGCTCATGCGCTGGCTCCCTAATGGGACCCCAACAGCATCGCTCAACTGCCGAAAGCGACCACTCTAAAAACCGCATTAAATAATAGTGGGGACAGCGGGTCCCCTTGACGCACACCCCTATGCTCCGGTAACGTTCCCCCCATCAACCACGTCGCGGCCCCCACATAGGTGGCAGCCACGTAGCTGACCAGAGTGCTGGCACACCGAGACGAAGAAGCAAGGCGCTGGGAATGTTCTCGTGAGAAACTATCGAACGCCTTGGCTTGAGACTACGAACGCTCCGTGCAAGGGGTGGCCCAGACCTTTGGCCTGAGCGATGACTGTTTGGAGAACCAGAAGGTCTCAGCACAGCCATCAGCATGTATGAAGCCCGCTGTCGAGAGCTTAGGAGATGCGCGCTGTCGTACCTATGGGCTAGGATCTTATGGAAACAGCGCACAATCACCGAGCTCATCGTGATTGGACGGTAGTCACCGGGCCCCTCAGGAGTAGCCTTCTCGGAATGAGAACCGTCCCGGCGTCCCGCAAACGCTCCGGCAGATCCCCACCCGCCAGATCCCCACCCGCCAGGAAGCAGTTGAAGGCCACACGAAGCGCCTCTTTGCTGTAACTTGCTATGCTCCCTAGAACCACCCCGTCGGGCCCAGGTGCCCCGTCCTTCATCTTCAACACCGCCCATTTGACCTCGGCCGCAGTAACCGGCTCGATGAGGTGCCACAAGGGCTCCCAAGGAACCGGCACGCGGGCAGAGGGGGCACCGAAGACGCACCGCCAGAAGGCAATCTTCGCCTCCGACCGGGTCGGGTTGCCAAATAAGAGTCGTCCAGAACCAGGGACGCAGCTCTTCCTCGATTCCGCGCCCACAGCCTCTGGACCATCCTCCACTCCTCACGCCTTCTTGCACGATGAGAGCGTGGCACCTCAACAGGATTGTTGTTAGGACGCCCCGCGTGAACTGCGACACGCGGACCGCCCCTCCCAGGGGCGTAACGCGTCCCCGTTGGCCTACTGGTGAGCGCCCCGCCGCCCTGGTGGGATGACCAAAGCTGCCCGCGGCCAGCTTGTCCAGGACAGCGTAGGCGATGGGGAGCCACTCCTGCGCCGCCTGGTGGGCGTACCCATCCCAATCCCGGAGTCCATCCATTTCGTCACTCCAGTTCCTTAACCCACTGCCAATTGCTAAAGTTATTCGATCTAGCCACTCTTCTGGATCCCTACCTGGAATTGGTCCCGGCAGATCGTCCTCGGCTCCCTCTTCTGCCCCGCCGCCTCGTCCTCCCCCCCCAGTTCCTGAGGGGAAGAGAGAACTTCCACGACGGACTCGCACGAAGAGGAAACAACAAACGTCTCATCCTCATCGGATCCGGAGGAAGAAGAGGAGGAAGGGCTCTCGCCGATATCGGGGACGGGCGGGTCACGGGGCCCGAGGTCCATAGGGGCCACGGGCTGAACCGGACTGGGAGGAGGAACCGCACCACGCTCCTGACGGCGCGGACGGGCACCAGCCCCACCCTCCATGGCGGCCTTTTCCCGGCGGTATTCCACCAACTGGAGAACCCGCTCACGGCACTCGGGCCGCTTACGCCTCGACTTGATCGACTCGAGCGTACGATCGAGGAAGAGCTCAAAGAGGGCTTGATTCATAAACAGCTGACCGCCTCTGTGTTCTAGGGTCAGCCGTGCCTCAGTATCTGCCAGGACAACTACTTCGACTGGGTCCTAGCGCCTCTTCGCTTGAGCGAGATTCACCCCAGCGAAGTACTCACTGGGGTGCATTGCTCGGCGGTGCACCCCAAGGCCGATCTTCGACGGAAACGCACGGGTACACTGCGGGCAGACGAATTCGTTAGGCGGACCAGCCGCCTCCGGGGGCAGAAGTTCCCCGGCCTCCACAGCCCCGTCGGCCGCAGCGCGACGGGATAAACGTCGCATGATACGACACACCTTTGAGAAGGACTACTGCGTAGTAGTAGTAATCAAGAGCAACCAGTGCGCCGTTATTACTGCGGACGAAGTCCATCACTACAACATAACCAGACTCTCACCACGAGGTGGCGCAAGAGTGTCTGCCGGGGCACATGTTCCCCAGCCTCCGCAGCTCGACGGGCTAAACGTCGCATGGACGACACTTCAAGAGCACTACTGCGAAGAAGTTGTTAATCTAAAGATTAACCAGTGCGCCGTTAGTACTGTGGACGAAGTTCATCACCATAGCAGAGCCGGACTCTCACCACGAGGAGGTGGTGCAAGAGTGGCGTGGACGATGTCGATCACCGTCGCAAAGCCGGGCTCTCACCACGAGGAGGTGACCACTTTTTTTCGTCAATATGTCGCTCTATATCACAGCATACTGCATAGTAATACAGCAGCTACGGGAAACTACCTAGCAACGGCTAGGTAACCCCGCACACCTCGGCTAATACTATGCTTGCCTCAGTACGTTCATCGATAGAGGGACTAAACACTTGTTGTTTGTTCTGTGCGATCCAAACGCGTCGTCGCGTCCCCCTACCTGAACAGGCCAAGAGCTTGAATCCTATGGTGACTGATCAGGATCACTGGAGGAGCTGATCAATCCCGCCGGGGAACCGGCTCGGGATTCGGCGGTCGTCCACGTCTCCGCCCACCACACATGCCCCGGTGTGTCCGTTGCCTCCATGTGAACACCGACCCCTCAAGACTGCGGACTACTAGTAATTTTTGAATGCCGGCTCCAAGGCCTAGCGCCTTGAGATCTTGGGTTGAGACGGCAGCCAGCAGACCGCGCCAGGAAATAGTTATCGAAGTAGTTTTGGCGAATTGGCAGTTGTCATCCTGTTGTCGTGCCCAGTCGAGGGCCCATTGCCTCACGGCCGGTTCGTCATAACGGCGAACCTTCCGGAGGTGAGCCTCCTCCAATGTCGTGCAGCAGGAGTCCGCTACGATCTGGGCGTCGACGATGGTAACTTCATGGTCCCGTGCAACCACTATGTCCGAACGCCCGCCTGAGTGGGCACCACCGGCTCGACAATCACCAGGGCTCCAGAGCCAGAGAGCGACTGTTTCGCAAAGCGGACCACCCGGTCGTGCCGTTCGACGCGATTGCGGTGGGTGTCAGGGCAGCTCTGCAAGATGTGGCTTAAGCCATCACCTACATGACACCCCCACTCACAAGGTCGGTGGCCGCCACTCTCTCGTGGGCAGAGCGCCGATACGGACCATGACGGTGTCGATGTAGTTCCGTCCGGTCATAAGCCTCGTGCCGTCGCTGATGCACCCATGGTAGGCTGACGCAGCCTGTTGACGCGCACCCACCAGCCCTTTGCCGTCCACAGAAGCGGCAAATGCTAATCGGAACGCGTGCTCTGCTTCTGCTGGTGTTCGCAGAACCAGGTCCCTAACTCTAGCGGGAGGGCACGCGGCCACGAGCTGTCCGCCCAGTGGGTGAGCGGCCTCCTCTCGGGCGACCGGGTCGGAGCTTTGAACCAAGCGGCACTCTTCAAGAGCACTACTGCGCAGTAGTCACGCGCAGAGACGGCAGACCAAGCCCCCCCATCACCCACAGCCGAATGGAACTTGGCAAGTGGCACATCCTTCCGAAGATGCAACCACTGCCTTACGCGACTCCGGACCAAGCGATCCAGCGCCACCAGAGTCCCCGCACGAACCCGGCTAAGAACCAGGTCGTGGGTTACCCCGGGAAGCACCTTGGACTGCAAGACCCAGAGCTTCTGCTGTGGAGTGAGTGGGCCAGCCGAGACCCGATCCAGCCGCTCCCGGATCAGGGCGAGGGCTCTCGACTTGGACCCGATCATGCTGATATCTACGCCGAGTACCGATAAAAGTCGCCCGTATTCAATGCGGAAATAAGGATGCCACCTACAGTAAAGCGAGCCTCGGCGCCCCAAACCCAGCGCTTCCCCCTACCCGTCAAGCAGGATGGAGAAGGTGGCGGACTTGGCATTGTTCGGGCGGAGGCCAGTTTTTTCAGTCTCAGAAGCATAACAGTCCAATAAGGACTGCAAGCCTACTGGAGACGTACTCAGAAGAACCACATCGTCTGCAAAGGCGAGGTGGCTCACACGCTGGCTCCCTAAAGGAACGCCGACTGCATCGTTCAACTGTCCTAATGACCACTCTAAAACCGCATTGAAGACAAATGGGGACAGCGGGTCTCCCTGCCTCACACCCCTACACACAGACAGACGTTCCCCCATTAACCATGTGGCCGCCCCCACGTAAGTTGCGGTCACATAGTTGACTAGTGGTGCTGGCACACCGAGACGAAGCAAAGCGCCGGGAATGCTCTCGTGAGAGAGACTATCGAACGCCTTGGCTAAGTCTACAAACGCCCCGTGCAAGGGGTGGCCCAGACCTTTGGCCTGAGCAATGACCGTCTGGAGAACCAAAAGGTTCTCAGCACAGCCATCAGCACGCACGAAGTCCCGCTGCCGAGAACTCGGGAGTCGCGCGCTGTCGCACCTACGGGCGAGTATCTTGTGCAAACAGCGCACTATCACTGAGATCGTAATTGGGCGGTAGTCACCCGGTCCCTCGGGAGTGGCCTTCTTCGAAATGAGGACCGTCCGGGGGTCCGAAAACGCTCCGGCAGATCCCCATCCGTCAGGAAGCAGTTGAAAGCCACAGCAAGCGCCTCTTTACTGTAGTCCTTCATAGTTGTGACAGCCCATTTGACCTCGGCCGCCGTGACCGGCTCGATGAGGTGCCACAAGGGCTCCCCAGGAACCGGCACGCGCGCATCGCGAGCGAGCAGAGTGGGCACCGAAGATACCTCGCCAGAAGGCAATGTTCGCCTCCGACCGGGTCGGGTTGCCAGTAAGAGTCGTCCAGAACCAGAGACGCAGCTGTCCCTCGGTTCCGCGCCCACAGCCTCTGGACGATACTCCACTCCTTACGCCTTCTCGCATGACGAGAGCGTGGCACCTCAACAGGATTGTTGTTAGGACGCCCTGCGCGGACCGCCCCTCCCAGGAGGACGCCGCCCGTTTTGGGCCGGTGGGGGCGTAACGCGCCCTCGTTGGCCTACTGGCGATCGTCCCGCCATCCGATCGGGCTGACCAGGGCGATCAGCAGCCAGCCTGTCCAGGACAGCGCAGGCTTGGGGGAGCCACTCCTGCGCCGCCTGGTGGGCGTACCCATCCGAATCACGGAGTCCAATGGGGGACCACCCGGTCGTGCCGTTCGACGCGATTGCGGTGGGTGTCAGGGCAGCTCTGCAAGATGTGGCTTAAGCCATCACCTACATGACACCCCCACTCACAAGGTCGGTGGCCGCCACTCTCTCGTGGGCAGAGCGCCGATACGGACCATGACGGTGTCGATGTAGTTCCGTCCGGTCATAAGCCTCGTGCCGTCGCTGATGCACCCATGGTAGGCTGACGCAGCCTGTTGACGCGCACCCACCAGCCCTTTGCCGTCCACAGAAGCGGCAAATGCTAATCGGAACGCGTGCTCTGCTTCTGCTGGTGTTCGCAGAACCAGGTCCCTAACTCTAGCGGGAGGGCACGCGGCCACGAGCTGTCCGCCCAGTGGGTGAGCGGCCTCCTCTCGGGCGACCGGGTCGGAGCTTTGAACCAAGCGGCACTCTTCAAGAGCACTACTGCGCAGTAGTCACGCGCAGAGACGGCAGACCAAGCCCCCCCATCACCCACAGCCGAATGGAACTTGGCAAGTGGCACATCCTTCCGAAGATGCAACCACTGCCTTACGCGACTCCGGACCAAGCGATCCAGCGCCACCAGAGTCCCCGCACGAACCCGGCTAAGAACCAGGTCGTGGGTTACCCCGGGAAGCACCTTGGACTGCAAGACCCAGAGCTTCTGCTGTGGAGTGAGTGGGCCAGCCGAGACCCGATCCAGCCGCTCCCGGATCAGGGCGAGGGCTCTCGACTTGGACCCGATCATGCTGATATCTACGCCGAGTACCGATAAAAGTCGCCCGTATTCAATGCGGAAATAAGGATGCCACCTACAGTAAAGCGAGCCTCGGCGCCCCAAACCCAGCGCTTCCCCCTACCCGTCAAGCAGGATGGAGAAGGTGGCGGACTTGGCATTGTTCGGGCGGAGGCCAGTTTTTTCAGTCTCAGAAGCATAACAGTCCAATAAGGACTGCAAGCCTACTGGAGACGTACTCAGAAGAACCACATCGTCTGCAAAGGCGAGGTGGCTCACACGCTGGCTCCCTAAAGGAACGCCGACTGCATCGTTCAACTGTCCTAATGACCACTCTAAAACCGCATTGAAGACAAATGGGGACAGCGGGTCTCCCTGCCTCACACCCCTACACACAGACAGACGTTCCCCCATTAACCATGTGGCCGCCCCCACGTAAGTTGCGGTCACATAGTTGACTAGTGGTGCTGGCACACCGAGACGAAGCAAAGCGCCGGGAATGCTCTCGTGAGAGAGACTATCGAACGCCTTGGCTAAGTCTACAAACGCCCCGTGCAAGGGGTGGCCCAGACCTTTGGCCTGAGCAATGACCGTCTGGAGAACCAAAAGGTTCTCAGCACAGCCATCAGCACGCACGAAGTCCCGCTGCCGAGAACTCGGGAGTCGCGCGCTGTCGCACCTACGGGCGAGTATCTTGTGCAAACAGCGCACTATTACTGAGATCGTAATTGGGCGGTAGTCACCCGGTCCCTCGGGAGTGGCCTTCTTCGAAATGAGGACCGTCCGGGGGTCCGAAAACGCTCCGGCAGATCCCCATCCGTCAGGAAGCAGTTGAAAGCCACAGCAAGCGCCTCTTTACTGTAGTCCTTCATAGTTGTGACAGCCCATTTGACCTCGGCCGCCGTGACCGGCTCGATGAGGTGCCACAAGGGCTCCCCAGGAACCGGCACGCGCGCATCGCGAGCGAGCAGAGTGGGCACCGAAGATACCTCGCCAGAAGGCAATGTTCGCCTCCGACCGGGTCGGGTTGCCAGTAAGAGTCGTCCAGAACCAGAGACGCAGCTGTCCCTCGGTTCCGCGCCCACAGCCTCTGGACGATACTCCACTCCTTACGCCTTCTCGCATGACGAGAGCGTGGCACCTCAACAGGATTGTTGTTAGGACGCCCTGCGCGGACCGCCCCTCCCAGGAGGACGCCGCCCGTTTTGGGCCGGTGGGGGCGTAACGCGCCCTCGTTGGCCTACTGGCGATCGTCCCGCCATCCGATCGGGCTGACCAGGGCGATCAGCAGCCAGCCTGTCCAGGACAGCGCAGGCTTGGGGGAGCCACTCCTGCGCCGCCTGGTGGGCGTACCCATCCGAATCACGGAGTCCAAACACTTCGTCACTCCAGTTTCGCAACCCACTGCCAATTGCTAACGTTAATCGGTCTAGCCATTACATTGGGTCCTTGTCTGGGACTGGCTCCGGCAGAACGTCTTCGGCTCCCTCTCCGGCCCACCCCGCCGCCTCATCCCCCCACCGGTTCCTCCGGGGAAGCAACGGCTTCCACAACGGACTCCGAGGAGGGAGGAAGAATGAACGTGTCGTCATCCAACTCAGAGCCGGATTAGGAAACGCTCTCCTCGATATCGGGGACGGGAGGGTGGGCGGCAACCCACCGCGGCGGGCCACGACGCGGACGTACCCCGCCACGGGGCCCCGAGTCCATAGGAGCCACGTGTTGAACCGGGCGGGGGCGGAGGAACCACATCGCGAACCCGACGACGGGGGCATTATCTCCCGACTCCATAGTGGCTTTTTCCCAGCGGTATTCTACCAACTGGAGAACCCGCTCACGGTACTCGGGCCGCTTACGCCTCGACTTGATCTATCCAAGCGTACGGTCGAGGAAGAGCTCAAAGAGGGCCTGGTTCATGAACAGCTGACCCCCTCTGTGTTCGAAGGTCAGCCGTGCCTCCGTATCTGCCAGAACTACTACTTCGGCAGGATCCCAACGCCTTTTAACTCGATCGAGATTCACCTCGGCGAAGAAGTCGCCGGGGTGCATTGCTCGTCGGTGTACTCCGAGGCCGATCTTCGACCGGAACGACCGCGAACACTGCGGGCACACGAAAACTATAGGCGGACCAGCCGCCTCCGGGAGCTGTTGTTCCCCGGCCCATGCAATCCCATCGGCCGCAGCACGACGGGGTTTACGCTGCATATTCAGCACTTCTTCGAAGCTTCATTGCAGGGAAGAAATCAATCTAAAGATCGATCAGAGCTCTGTTAGTACTGTGGACGATGTCCATCACCACAGCAAAGCCGGACTCTCACCACGAGGAGGTGGCGCAAGAGTGGCGCGGACGATGTCGATCACCGCCGCAAAGCCTGGCTCTCTCCACGAGGAGGTGACCATTTCGTCAATGTATCGCTCTATATCGCGGCATACTGCATAGTAATATAGCAGCTACGGGGGAAATACCAAGCAACGGCTAGGTAACACCCCGCACACCTCGGCCAATACTATGTAAGCCTCAATAAGTTCATCGATAGAGGGACTGAACACTTGGTGTTTGTTCTGTGTGGTCCAAACGCGTGGCCGCGTCCGCCTACCCAACCAGGCCAAGAGCTTGAAGCCTATGGTAACTGATCAAGATCTTCGGGAGATTCTGATGAATCCCGCCGGGGAACCGGCCCGGGATTCGGCGGTCACCCACACCTCTGCCCACAGCGCATGCCCCGGTGCCACCATATGTACACCGATCCTTCGAGACTTCGGACTACCAGCAACTTTTGGGTACCAGCTCGAAGGCCTACTGCCTTGAGATCTTGGGCTGAGCTGGCGGCCAGCAGTCCGCGCCAGGATATGGTTAGTGACGTACTCTTAGCGAATTGGCAGTCGTCATCCTGTTGTTGTCCGGAGTCGAGGGCCCATTGCCTCACGGCCGGCTCGTCGCAACGACGGGCCTTCCTGAGGTGAGCCTCCTCCAAGGTCGTGCAACAGGAGTTCGCTACGATCTGAGCATCAACGATCTTAACCTCGTGGTTGCGCGCCACTACTATGTCTGGACGTCGAATGCCCGCCGGAGTGGGCACCACCAGCTCGACAATCGCTCTGAGCCCCAGAACCACGAAGCGACTGTTTCGTCAGGCGGACCACCCGGTCGTGCCTTTCGACGCGCTTACGGTGGGTGTCAGGACAACTCTGCAGGATATGGCCGAGGCCATCCCCCGCATGACATCCCCTCTCACAAGAAGGGTGGCCGCCCCGACCCCGTATCCGTCGCTCCTTCGTGGGCAGAGCGCCGATACGGACCTTGACGGCGTCGATGTAATTCCGTCCGGTCATAAGCCTCGTACCGTCGTTGATCCACCCATGAGAAGCTGACGCGGCATGTTGACGCGCCCCTGCCAACCCTTCACTGTCCACAGTGGCGGCAAGTGCAAGCCGGAACGCGTTCTCCGCTTCTGCTGGTATTCGCAGAAAAAGGCCCCTGACTCTAGCGGGAGGACACGCCGCCACGAGTTGTCCGCCCAGTGGGTGAGCGGCCACCTCGCGGGCGACCGGGTCGGAACTGTGAACCAAGCCCTCGACCTGTTTGATCTTATACACCGGCAGCCTGACACGCAGACAAGGCAGACCAATCCCCCCATCACCCACAGCCGCGTAAAATGCGGCAAGTGGCACATCCCTCGGAAGGTGCAACCACTGCCGCACGCGACTCCGGACCAAGCGATCCAGCTGCACCAGAGTCCCCGCACGAACCCGACTTAACGTCAAGTCCTGGGTTATCCCCGGCAGAACCTTGGACCGCAAGACCCAGAGCTTCTGCTGCGGAGTGAGTGGGCCAGTCGAGACCCGGTCTAGCCGCTCATGGGTTACCGTGAGCGCTCTCGACTTAGACCCGATCATGCCGATATCCACGTCCAGGTACCGATAAAAATCGCCCGTATTCAACGCGGGAATGGCCCTACCACCCACAGTAAAGCGAGCCTCAGCGCCCCAAACCCAGCGCTTCCCCTTCCCGTCTAGCAGGATGGAGAAGGTGGCGGACTTGGCATTGTTCGGGCGGAGGCCATTCTTTTCCGCCTCCGAGGCATAACAGTCCAATAAGGACTGCAAGCCTACTGGAGACGTACTAAGAAGAACCACATCGTCCGCAAAGGCGAGGTGGCTCACGAGCTGGCTCCCTAAAGGAACGCCGACTGTGTCGTTCAACTGCCCTAGAGACCACTCTAAAGCGGCGTTGAAGACAAATGGGGACAGCGGATCTCTCTGCCTCGCGCCCCGTGTCACTGGCAGACGTTCCCCTATCAGCCATGTGGCAGCCCCTACGTAAGTTGCGGCCACATAGCTGACGAGTGGTGCTGGCACACCGAGACGAAGCAAAGCACCGGGAATGCTCTCGTGAGAGACAATATCGAATGCTTTGGCTAAGTCAACAAACGCCCCGTGCAAGGGGTGGCCCAGACCTTTGGCCTGAGCAATGACTGTTTGGAGGACCAACAAGTTCTCCGCACAGCCATCAGCACGCACGAATCCCCGCTGCCGAGAATTCAGGAGCTGTGCGCTGTCGCACCTGCGGGCCAGGATCTTATGGAAACAGTGCACTATCACTGAACTCATCGTAATTGGGCGGTAGTCGCCCGGACCCTCCGGAGTAGCCTTCTTCGGAATGAGGGCCGTCCGAGCGTCCCGAAAACGCTCAGGAAGATCCCCCCCTGCCAGGAAGCAGTTGAAGGCCACCGCAAGCGCCTCTTTGCAGTAACCCGCTAAACTCCCCAGGACCACCCCGTCAGGACCAGGTGCCCCGTCCTTCATGTTCTTGACAGCCCATCCGACCTCAGCCGCCGTGACCGGCTCAATGAGGCGCCACAAGGGCTCCCTCAGAACCGGCACGCGCTCATCGCGAGCGGAGGGGGCACCGAAGATACCCCGCCAGAAAGCAATCTTCGCCTCCGCCCCGACCGGGTCGGGCTGCCAGTAGGAGTCATTCAGGACCAGGGACGCAGCTCTCCCTCGGTCCCGCGCCCACAAGCCCTGAACAATCTTCCACTCCATACGCCTTCTCATGCGACGGGTGCGCGGGACCACGGGAACGTTGTTAGGACGCCCCGCGCGAACTGCGACGCGCGGGGGTCCCTCCCAGGAGGACGCCGCCCGTTTTGGGCCGGTGGGGGCGTAACGCGCTCCCGTTAGCCTACTGGCGGGCGACGAGCCCCCGAGACACGCTGACCACGGCGCCCCGCACCCAACCCGGCGCAACGACGGCCGTTTTCGGTCGGTGAGGGCGTAACGCGCCCTCGTTGACCTACTGGCGGCCGCCCCGACACCCGGTCGGGCTGACCAGGACGATCCGCAGCCAGCCTGTCCAAGACAGCACAGGTGAGGGGGAGCCACGCCTGGGCCGCTTGGTGGGCGTACCCATCACACTCCCGGATCCCACACACTTCGTCTCTCCAAGTCACAATCCCACTACCAATTGCCACAATTAATCGCTCTAGCCATTCCATCGGGTTTCTGTCGAGGACTGGCTCTGGCGGAACGTCTTGGGCTCCCACTCCAGCCCACCCCGCCGACTCGTCACCCTCCCTGCCGCCTCGTCACCCTCCCCCGGTTCCTCGGGGGAAGCAACGGCTTCCCCAACGGACTCCGAGGAGGAAGACAAAACAACAAAGGTCTCGTCGCCCGCCTCCGAGCCGGAGAACGAGGAGGAAACCTCGTCGAGGACCGGAGGACCGGCAGCCCGCCGCGGCGGCCCGCGACGCGGACGCACCCCGCCACGGGGCCCGAGGTCCATAGGGGCCACGGGCTGAACCGGACGAGGCGGAGGAACGGCGACGCGGACGAGCACCACCACCCACCTCCATGGTGGCCTTTTTCCGGCGGTATTCTACCAACTGGAGAACCCTCAC
>JAJOZX010019815.1:0-37336 GCA_023014485.1 Bathynomus jamesi
TGCATTTATTCAGTTAATTTAACAATCCTCTCAGCTAATCTGTCTCTCGAAATTATAAGATACACACTTTGTACCTAATACACACAAATACACATTTGACCACAGGTCTATACATCATCCACTACGTAATTCGATTTGTACCTACAACAGTCAATAAAAATGCATGTATGCACACTATATATACTATATATACAGACCTTATGCTAAAATCATTGGATATCAAAATAAACTATTTCATTACGCGTAAGTGCTAACTATGTAATTTAATCTTAATCATTTTTGCTTTCTAATATATCTTGCTTATGCATTTATTCAGTTAATTTAACAATCCTCTCAGCTAATCTGTCCCTCGAAATTGTAAGATACACACTTTGTACCTAGTACACAAAAATACACACTAGACCACAGGTCTATACATCATCGATTACGTAATTCTATTTTTACCTACACTAGTCAATAAAAATTAGTTTACAGATTGTACGATTTACAGTAGTTTTCCCTTTTATCTGCTATTCATTTTGTATGTAATTCTTCCCACAAAAAAAAAAAAAAAATTTGTTAAAAATTTAACAATATCATTCTTTGTCTAACTTCATTGTTTGACTAAATTAACATATTAATCCTTTTATTCTTTTTACACAAAATTAAAGTATTAATCTTTGAATTTTTTTATATTTTGTAAGCAAGTGTCATTTTAAAAATTTGATTACTTTGCATTGTACTCAACCACGCGAAATCGTTCTGTATAAAATTTGTATTGTAAAGAAAAATTCGTCATCTAACTTGAATTAGTTAGGATGTTATTCTCTTAAATCTATTGTATTAATTGTACCCTATTAGATTATTGTATAAATATCATTTTTAAAGGGGAGAGTAATGTAAAAAATGAACAATGAATAATTAATATTCATTTTTACATAAGAACCAAAATCGCTTAACGCGAGTTTGGATAATAATTTTACTTGTAGCTTCCTATTTTTGTTCGTGTCACAACCCTACGATCTACCATATCTATGGTTTAGTCGTATCCATTTTCCATTTGTTATAGAAGTTATTATAATTAATTATGAATTGTCTTGCATCTCACCCTCGTCCCTAGATTATGCATACACATTGCATGTAACGGGATTGGAACCCGCAGTTGTACTTCTTAGTCATTGATACCCACTCTTTGTCTCTAATTCGTTCTTGTAAATCTTCCTAATAATGATTTGTACTATACGTACAAATTCAATAACTATGACGTCACATTTTCCCGTCATTAATTTCCCTTCATTATATCTTTAGTATGCAATGTATGAAAATTCTTTATCATCAAAATAAAAACTGTACACTCTATAGAAGTCATTATTTATATGTTATGTAGTATAAATATAACTATTATTCGACCATATATCCCCCGCCCCCATACGTCCATATCTTATCTTGACCATTATCGTATGTCAATTTTATTAAATATTCATTTTTGCTCGTGAAATGCAAAACTTTAAGCATTCGTTCGAAAACGCTCAAATACGTTCTCGTATTGTTTTTTTTATTATTTTTTTTCAAGTGCGTTCACCCCTCGCAAGATATTCATAAACGCTTATGCAAGTGTACGCAATTCGCAAATCAGCATAAATCAAACATCTGAAAACGTGAAACCTCCTGTCGCTCTGATTTCAAATTTATAACATGTTATAACATATTGTAACATATTATGTTGTATATAAATCCATACCGTATGTGCCATGTACTTTGTATTATATTTCTAACATTTTAATTGTCTATTAATATGAAACACAGTAAAAAAACAAAACAAAGTTATAGTAACTGTTTAATTGTAGTTAACTGTAATACTTTAATTTAATATAACGTAATGTACTTCAATGAAACTGTAATTAAATGTAATGATTTAATTTATAATGTAAGAATGTACTTTAATAGAACTGTAATGGACAATCATAAGCGAATGTGAAGTAATCCATAATTGTAATCGTAATTGTAATGAACCAAAATTAATACGTACTCAGTCGTGTACTTAATTTGTACTTATGTGTACTATTACGAAATGATATCGCCTTCAGAAATGAAGATTCGGCAAAAATATACGATTAGTTTTTATTTATTTTTTTATTTTTATTTGGAATCTTTCAAACATCTGATCATGTGTTTAAAAGGGGGGAACTTAACCTTCAACTTCCGTCCCCCAACATTTAGGTTATATTATACATGTATTTGTAAAATTAAAGCACTTCATATTAGCACTTCATTAGAGCACTTCATTACGAGCCTCCCTTGTTAGCAGCCTTGCTGCGAGGAGGGGGCAGAGGCCCCTTGCCTCCTTAACTTTTTTAGATTCCGGCCTGAGCCATAGTCGAAAGAGGTCGAACCTCTACCCCTGTAAATTCAGAAGCTAATTCAGAGGCTGAGCACTACCTGTACATTTTAGCAGTAAATTTACAGTTGAAGATAGTTTTTATCTTATCCTTCGAGCCTTGCTCTCTTCAGAAGAACTTAGTCATTAAACTTTCCGGATACGCTATAAGAAGAATCCGGAACCTTCAGCATTTTTAGTAAGTCTATCAGAGTCCTCCGAGCCACTATAGAAGAACTCGGAGAGTAATATAGAAGAAAACTACTTCAAGTCACACATCCGTTGCTGCCACCTAACTAGAACCCCCGTCGACTTCGAACCAACACGGGCCATAGACGGAGGGGTTAACAGAGTGGCGACCCTTTACCAGGATCTTAACAGATTTTAAGAAGAAGAATATTTTAAGAAGAAGAATATTTTAAGAAGAAGAATATTTTAAGAAGAAGAATATTTTAAGTAGAAGAATATTTTAAGAAGAAGATTTTAAGAAGAAGATTTTAAGAAGAGGCCACTCTTTGGCCAAGAATAGAAATTACCCTGCATCAGGATAAAACCATTTGACCGGCGTGTCACGACTTCTAGTTCGTAACATCCACCCTTGAACCGGTGTGTCACGACTCCAAGTTCTCCACGCCTAGTTTTCATCCAAGAAGAAGTAGCCAGCAAGACGTCGTCAGGACACGTCTCAAGGATTTCCCCATAGAAAATTTTGTTAAGTACAGAGTTTGTCTTTTTAAGTAATTTGTAAACATTTGAAAAGTCAGCATTATTAACAGTTAATATTTAGTATGGAGCCAGAATTAACACAAAAACAGTGAACACTTCAGACACCAGTGATACACTTTTTTTTAGTGAAATAGTAATTTTCACAGAAGTTAATTGTCACAGAGTTAATTGTCACAGAGTTAATTGTCACAGAGTCAATTGTCACAGAGTCAATTGTCACAGAGTCAATTGTCACAGTCAATTCACAGTTATTTTCACTATTATATTCAGTATAGAATAATTTTATTTTATGTATCTTCCCGTACATTAGAATGAAATATTGTTTACATTTTTTTTATTTTTTGTTTGCAAATTTTTTTCAATTATTGAATTGAATTGACTTGCAAATTAAGAAAGAGAGTTTTTATAGAGAGTTTATAGATTTAGAGAGATTCTTGAAGTCAGTTTCGAAGTCAGTTTTGAAGTCATTTTTTGAAGTCATTTTTTGAAGTAATTTTTGAAGTCAGTTTTTGAAGTCAGAAGGTTGCGCCAAAAGGGACAACCGCCCCAGAGATTTATAGAAATACTTGACAAGCGTTCAAGTTACAGTTTCAGAATACTTGATAGAGTTCAAGTTACAGTTTCAGAATACTTGATAGAGTTCAAGTTACAGTTTCAGAATACTTGATAGAGTTCAAGTTACAGTTTCAGAATACTTGATAGAGTTCAAGTTACAGTTTCAGAATACTTGATAGAGTTCAAGTTACAGTTTCAGAATACTTGATAGAGTTCAAGTTACAGTTTCAGAATACTTGATAGAGTTCAAGTTACAGTTCAGAATACTTGATAGAGTTCAAGTCAGAGTTTTATTCAAGTCAGAGAGTTTTTTCCAAGTTAGAGAGTTTTATTCCAAGTCAGAGTTTAAGTCCCAAGTCATTTCAATGCAGTCAATTGAATTCAACTTTTTCTTTGTAATTTAAGAGAATTTAATTTAAGAAAATGTAATCTAAGAATTTAATTCAACCTTTTTTTTGTTGTAAAAGAGAATTTAATTCAACCTGAATTGACCGGGTTGCGTCTTTAGTTTAACCTTTTTTCTTGTCTGTAAGAAGGAAATTGATCGATTTGTCTTTTCTTTTCATGCCATTGTTGCGTATATAAATATATAGTTATGTATTTTATTATTTGTAACAAAACCGTTTTTACAAAGGTTGTAACGATTTTGATAATTGTTGTAATGTATAGGAAACATTCCGTCCCTCCGTTTGTTGAACTCTCTTAATTTTTGTTCTAAGTAGTGTGACAAGCAATCTTTTTTTTAAAGAGCAAAGTGCTCACGAAAGACGTATTGTCAATTTCAGACTTATACCCCCCGCTTAGTCACTCAATTCCTCCGTATGATCGCACATACCCTAAATTTCAGTTGTTTGTTCTTTTTTGTCATTTAATTTTAATAAAACTTCTACACAATAAAACATATGTATTTATCATATGCAAACAAGTTTTCAGACTAAAATATCAAATAATTCAAAATTCTATCAACATTTAACGAAAGAGTATAATTTTTCTACTTAACATGCAAAAATTATTCAACCTTTTTAATATTTTTTTATTATATAAAAATAATTTTAATGTAAAATTTACCTGAGATTATTAAAAGAAAAGATTGTTCGAAATGCTTTCCTTCCATTTCAATAACTTTTTTATTCTTGGCCGAAACTCATCTAAGGTTCGATTTACTTTTATTTTTAAGAGTGTTATAAAATTATGTTTAGCTCATTAAAATGCATAATTGATTTATATTTTTTATTTGTATTTTTATTTTTCTTTTGTTCAATTAATCGTGAGTAACTGTCCTTAAATTGTTATTGTACCATTTGTAAGGTATCAAACGAAAATTATAGTCAAATTGACATACTACTACAGTATATGGCTATGAATTTTAGTAGTCGAAATTAATTGTGTGCCAAAATTCAATTTTAAAACCGTGAGATTTACTTTCATTACGTGTAAGGTCCTCTAAGTACGTTTTTTTTAATTACCTTATAAGTGTAACTGATTATGTAAAATCTATAATCCTAATTGAATTTTATTACTTTTGACACATATTCCCTCCAGTCACTTTTGCATTAAAACTCGTATGCAAACATCATCATTATAATACATCATAATTATTGCTTACTATATATAAATTCTCGCTCATGCATTTATTCAGTTAATTTAACAATCCTCTCAGCTAATCTGTCTCTCGAAATTCTCAATACTTTGTACCTACATACACCAAATACACATTTGACGGTCTATACATCATCCACTACGTAATTCGATTTGTACCTACAACAGTCATAAAAATGCATGTGCACTATATATACTATATATACAGACCTTATGCTAAAATCATTGGATATCAAAATAAACTATTTCATTACGCGTAAGTGCTAACTATGTAATTTAATCTTAATCATTTTGCTTTCTAATATATCTTGCTTATGCATTTATTCAGTTAATTTAACAATCCTCTCAGCTAATCTGTCCCTCGAAATTGTAAGATACACACTTTGTACCTAGTACACAAAAATACACACTAGACCACAGGTCTATACATCATCGATTACGTAATTCTATTTTTACCTACACTAGTCAATAAAAATTAGTTTACAGATTGTACGATTTACAGTAGTTTTCCCTTTTATCTGCTATTCATTTTGTATGTAATTCTTCCCACAAAAAAAAAAAAAAAATTTGTTAAAAATTTAACAATATCATTCTTTGTCTAACTTCATTGTTTGACTAAATTAACATATTAATCCTTTTATTCTTTTTACACAAAATTAAAGTATTAATCTTTGAATTTTTTTTATATTTTGTAAGCAAGTGTCATTTTAAAAATTTGATTACTTTGCATTGTACTCAACCACGCGAAATCGTTCTGTATAAAATTTGTATTGTAAAGAAAAATTCGTCATCTAACTTGAATTAGTTAGGATGTTATTCTCTTAAATCTATTGTATTAATTGTACCCTATTAGATTATTGTATAAATATCATTTTTAAAGGGGAGAGTAATGTAAAAAATGAACAATGAATAATTAATATTCATTTTTACATAAGAACCAAAATCGCTTAACGCGAGTTTGGATAATAATTTTACTTGTAGCTTCCTATTTTTGTTCGTGTCACAACCCTACGATCTACCATATCTATGGTTTAGTCGTATCCATTTTCCATTTGTTTAGAAGTTATTATAATTAATTATGAATTGTCTTGCATCTCACCCTCGTCCCTAGATTATGCATACACATTGCATGTAACGGGATTGGAACCCGCAGTTGTACTTCTTAGTCATTGATACCCACTCTTTGTCTCTAATTCGTTCTTGTAAATCTTCCTAATAATGATTTGTACTATACGTACAAATTCAATAACTATGACGTCACATTTTCCCGTCATTAATTTCCCTTCATTATATCTTTAGTATGCAATGTATGAAAATTCTTTATCATCAAAATAAAAACTGTACACTCTATAGAAGTCATTATTTATATGTTATGTAGTATAAATATAACTATTATTCGACCATATATCCCCCGCCCCCATACGTCCATATCTTATCTTGACCATTATCGTATGTCAATTTTATTAAATATTCATTTTTGCTCGTGAAATGCAAAACTTTAAGCATTCGTTCGAAAACGCTCAAATACGTTCTCGTATTGTTTTTTTTATTATTTTTTTTTCAAGTGCGTTCACCCCTCGCAAGATATTCATAAACGCTTATGCAAGTGTACGCAATTCGCAAATCAGCATAAATCAAACATCTGAAAACGTGAAACCTCCTGTCGCTCTGATTTCAAATTTATAACATGTTACAACATATTGTAACATATTATGTTGTATATAAATCCATACCGTATGTGCCATGTACTTTGTATTATTTTCTAACATTTTAATTGTCTATTAATATGAACACAGTAAAAAAACAAAACAAAGTTATAGTAACTGTTTAATTGTAGTTAACTGTAATACTTTAATTTAATATAACGTAATGTACTTCAATGAAACTGTAATTAAATGTAATGATTTAATTTATAATGTAAGAATGTACTTTAATAGAACTGTAATGGACAATCATAAGCGAATGTGAAGTAATCCATAATTGTAATCGTAATTGTAATGAACCAAAATTAATACGTACTCAGTCGTGTACTTAATTTGTACTTATGTGTACTATTACGAAATGATATCGCCTTCAGAAATGAAGATTCGGCAAAAATATACGATTAGTTTTTATTTTTTTTTTTTATTTTTTTTATTTGGAATCTTTCAAACATCTGATCATGTGTTTAAAAGGGGGAACTTAACCTTCAACTTCCGTCCCCAACATTTAGGTTTATATTATCATGTATTTGTAAAATTAAAGCACTTCATATTAGCACTTCATTAGAGCACTTCATTACGAGCCTCCCTTGTTAGCAGCCTTGCTGCGAGGAGGGGCAGAGGCCCCTTGCCTCCTTAACTTTTTTAGATTCCGGCCTGAGCCATAGTCGAAAGAGGTCGAACCTCTACCCCTGTAAATTCAGAAGCTAATTCAGAGGCTGAGCACTACCTGTACATTTTAGCAGTAAATTTACAGTTGAAGATAGTTTTTATCTATCCTTCGAGCCTTGCTCTCTTCAGAAGAACTTAGTCATTAAACTTTCCGGATACGCTATAAGAAGAATCCGGAACCTTCAGCATTTTTAGTAAGTCTATCAGAGTCCTCCGAGCCACTATAGAAGAACTCGGAGAGTAATATAGAAGAAAACTACTTCAAGTCACACATCCGTTGCTGCCACCTAACTAGAACCCCCCGTCGACTTCGAACCAACACGGGCCATAGACGGAGGGGTTAACAGAGTGGCGACCCTTTACCAGGATCTTAACAGATTTTAAGAAGAAGAATATTTTAAGAAGAAGAATATTTTAAGAAGAAGAATATTTTAAAGAAGAATATTTTAAGTAGAAGAATATTTTAAGAAGAAGATTTTAAGAAGAAGATTTTAAGAAGAAGGCCACTCTTTGGCCAAGAATAGAAATTACCCTGCATCAGGATAAAACCATTTGACCGGCGTGTCACGACTTCTAGTTCGTAACATCCACCCTTGAACCGGTGTGTCACGACTCCAAGTTCTCCACGCCTATTTTTCATCCAAGAAGAAGTAGCCAGCAAGACGTCGTCAGGACACGTCTCAAGGATTTCCCCATAGAAAATTTTTGTTAAGTACAGAGTTTGTCTTTTTAAGTAATTTGTAAACATTTGAAAAGTCAGCATTATTAACAGTTAATATTTAGTATGGAGCCAGAATTAACACAAAACATGAACACTTCAGACACCAGTGATACACTTTTTTTTAGTGAAATAGTAATTTTCACAGAGTTTTGTCAAGTTAATTGTCACAGAGTTTAATTGTCACAGAGTCAATTGTCACAGAGTCAATTGTCACAGAGTCAATTGTCACAGAGTCAATTGTCACAGTTATTTTCACTATTATATTCAGTATAGAATAATTTTATTTTATGTATCTTCCCGTACATTAGAATGAAATATTGTTTACATTTTTTTTATTTTTTGTTTGCAAATTTTTTTCAATTATTGAATTGAATTGACTTGCAAATTAAGAAAGAGAGTTTTTATAGAGAGTTTATAGATTTAGAGAGATACTTGAAGTCAGTTTCGAAGTCAGTTTTGAAGTCATTTTTTGAAGTCATTTTTTGAAGTAATTTTTGAAGTCAGTTTTTGAAGTCAGAAGGTTGCGCCAAAAGGGACAACCGCCCCAGAGATTTATAGAAATACTTGACAAGCGTTCAAGTTACAGTTTCAGAATACTTGATAGAGTTCAAGTTACAGTTTCAGAATACTTGATAGAGTTCAAGTTACAGTTTCAGAATACTTGATAGAGTTCAAGTTACAGTTTCAGAATACTTGATAGAGTTCAAGTTACAGTTTCAGAATACTTGATAGAGTTCAAGTTACAGTTTCAGAATACTTGATAGAGTTCAAGTTACAGTTTCAGAATACTTGATAGAGTTCAAGTTACAGTTTCAGAATACTTGAGAGTTCAAGTTAGGTTCAGTATTGAGAGTTTTATTCCAAGTCAGAGTTTTATTCCAAGTCAGAGAGTTTTATTCCAAGTTAGAGAGTTTTATTCCAAGTCAGAGTTTAAGTCCCAAGTCATTTCAATGCAGTCAATTGAATTCAACTTTTTCTTTGTAATTTAAGAGAATTTAATTTAAGAAAATGTAATCTAAGAATTTAATTCAACCTTTTTTTGTGTTGTAAAAGAGAATTTAATTCAACCTGAATTGACCGGTTGCGTCTTTAGTTTAACCTTTTTTCTTGTTTGTAAGAAGGAAATTGATCGATTTGTCTTTTCTTTTCATGCCATTGTTGCGTATATAAATATATAGTTATGTATTTTATTATTTGTAACAAAACCGTTTTTACAAAGGTTGTAACGATTTTGGTAATTGTTGTAATGTATATGAGGAACATTCCGTCCCTCCGTTTGTTGAACTCTCTTAATTTTTGTTCTAAGTAGTGTGACAAGCAATCTTTTTTTTAAAGAGCAAAGTGCTCACGAAAGACGTATTGTCAATTTCAGACTTATACCCCCCGCTTAGTCACTCAATTCCCCGTATGATCGCACATACCCTAAATTTCAGTTGTTTGTTCTTTTTTGTCATTTAATTTTAATAAAACTTCTACACAATAAAACATATGTATTTATCATATGCAAACAAGTTTTCAGACTAAAATATCAAATAATTCAAAATTCTATCAACATTTAACGAAAGAGTATAATTTTTCTACTTAACATGCAAAAATTATTCAACCTTTTTAATATTTTTTTTATTATATAAAAATAATTTTTAATGTAAAATTTACCTGAGATTATTAAAAGAAAAGATTGTTCGAAATGCTTTCCTTCCATTTCAATAACTTTTTTATTCTTGGCCGAAACTCATCTAAGGTTCGATTTACTTTTATTTTTAAGAGTGTTATAAAATTATGTTTAGCTCATTAAAATGCATAATTGATTTATATTTTTAATTTGTATTTTTATTTTTCTTTTGTTCAATTAATCGTGAGTAACTGTCCTTAAATTGTTATTGTACCATTTGTAAGGTATCAAACGAAAATTATAGTCAAATTGACATACTACTACAGTATATGGCTATGAATTTTAGTAGTCGAAATTAATTGTGTGCCAAAATTCAATTTTAAAACCGTGAGATTTACTTTCATTACGTGTAAGGTCCTCTAAGTACGTTTTTTTTTAATTACCTTATAAGTGTAACTGATTATGTAAAATCTATAATCCTAATTGAATTTTATTACTTTTGACACATATTCCCTCCAGTCACTTTTGCATTAAAACTCGTATGCAAACATCATCATTATAATACATCATAATTATTGCTTACTATATATAAATTCTCGCTCATGCATTTATTCAGTTAATTTAACAATCCTCTCAGCTAATCTGTCTCTCGAAATTATAAGATACACACTTTGTACCTAATACACACAAATACACATTTGACCACAGGTCTATACATCATCCACTACGTAATTCGATTTGTACCTACAACAGTCAATAAAAATGCATGTATGCACACTATATATACTATATATACAGACCTTATGCTAAAATCATTGGATATCAAAATAAACTATTTCATTACGCGTAAGTGCTAACTATGTAATTTAATCTTAATCATTTTTGCTTTCTAATATATCTTGCTTATGCATTTATTCAGTTAATTTAACAATCCTCTCAGCTAATCTGTCCCTCGAAATTGTAAGATACACACTTTGTACCTAGTACACAAAAATACACACTAGACCACAGGTCTATACATCATCGATTACGTAATTCTATTTTTACCTACACTAGTCAATAAAAATTAGTTTACAGATTGTACGATTTACAGTAGTTTTCCCTTTTATCTGCTATTCATTTTGTATGTAATTCTTCCCACAAAAAAAAAAAAAAAATTTGTTAAAAATTTAACAATATCATTCTTTGTCTAACTTCATTGTTTGACTAAATTAACATATTAATCCTTTTATTCTTTTTACACAAAATTAAAGTATTAATCTTTGAATTTTTTTATATTTTGTAAGCAAGTGTCATTTTAAAAATTTGATTACTTTGCATTGTACTCAACCACGCGAAATCGTTCTGTATAAAATTTGTATTGTAAAGAAAAATTCGTCATCTAACTTGAATTAGTTAGGATGTTATTCTCTTAAATCTATTGTATTAATTGTACCCTATTAGATTATTGTATAAATATCATTTTTAAAGGGGAGAGTAATGTAAAAAATGAACAATGAATAATTAATATTCATTTTTACATAAGAACCAAAATCGCTTAACGCGAGTTTGGATAATAATTTTACTTGTAGCTTCCTATTTTTGTTCGTGTCACAACCCTACGATCTACCATATCTATGGTTTAGTCGTATCCATTTTCCATTTGTTATAGAAGTTATTATAATTAATTATGAATTGTCTTGCATCTCACCCTCGTCCCTAGATTATGCATACACATTGCATGTAACGGGATTGGAACCCGCAGTTGTACTTCTTAGTCATTGATACCCACTCTTTGTCTCTAATTCGTTCTTGTAAATCTTCCTAATAATGATTTGTACTATACGTACAAATTCAATAACTATGACGTCACATTTTCCCGTCATTAATTTCCCTTCATTATATCTTTAGTATGCAATGTATGAAAATTCTTTATCATCAAAATAAAAACTGTACACTCTATAGAAGTCATTATTTATATGTTATGTAGTATAAATATAACTATTATTCGACCATATATCCCCCGCCCCCATACGTCCATATCTTATCTTGACCATTATCGTATGTCAATTTTATTAAATATTCATTTTTGCTCGTGAAATGCAAAACTTTAAGCATTCGTTCGAAAACGCTCAAATACGTTCTCGTATTGTTTTTTTTATTATTTTTTTTTCAAGTGCGTTCACCCCTCGCAAGATATTCATAAACGCTTATGCAAGTGTACGCAATTCGCAAATCAGCATAAATCAAACATCTGAAAACGTGAAACCTCCTGTCGCTCTGATTTCAAATTTATAACATGTTACAACATATTGTAACATATTATGTTGTATATAAATCCATACCGTATGTGCCATGTACTTTGTATTATATTTCTAACATTTTAATTGTCTATTAATATGAAACACAGTAAAAAAACAAAACAAAGTTATAGTAACTGTTTAATTGTAGTTAACTGTAATACTTTAATTTAATATAACGTAATGTACTTCAATGAAACTGTAATTAAATGTAATGATTTAATTTATAATGTAAGAATGTACTTTAATAGAACTGTAATGGACAATCATAAGCGAATGTGAAGTAATCCATAATTGTAATCGTAATTGTAATGAACCAAAATTAATACGTACTCAGTCGTGTACTTAATTTGTACTTATGTGTACTATTACGAAATGATATCGCCTTCAGAAATGAAGATTCGGCAAAAATATACGATTAGTTTTTTATTTTTATTTTTTTTTTTTTATTTGGAATCTTTCAAACATCTGATCATGTGTTTAAAAGGGGGGAACTTAACCTTCAACTTCCGTCCTCCCCAACATTTAGGTTTATATTATACATGTATTTGTAAAATTAAAGCACTTCATATTAGCACTTCATTAGAGCACTTCATTACGAGCCTCCCTTGTTAGCAGCCTTGCTGCGAGGAGGGGGCAGAGGCCCCTTGCCTCCTTAACTTTTTTAGATTCCGGCCTGAGCCATAGTCGAAAGAGGTCGAACCTCTACCCCTGTAAATTCAGAAGCTAATTCAGAGGCTGAGCACTACCTGTACATTTTAGCAGTAAATTTACAGTTGAAGATAGTTTTTATCTTATCCTTCGAGCCTTGCTCTCTTCAGAAGAACTTAGTCATTAAACTTTCCGGATACGCTATAAGAAGAATCCGGAACCTTCAGCATTTTTAGTAAGTCTATCAGAGTCCTCCGAGCCACTATAGAAGAACTCGGAG
Organism: Bathynomus jamesi; assembly: GCA_023014485.1. Lineage (NCBI taxonomy): Eukaryota > Metazoa > Arthropoda > Malacostraca > Isopoda > Cirolanidae > Bathynomus > Bathynomus jamesi. Next base: position 13,152 of record JAJOZX010019815.1, read on the forward strand.
AGTAATATAGAAGAAAACTACTTCAAGTCACACATCCGTTGCTGCCACCTAACTAGAACCCCGTCGACTTCGAACCAACACGGGCCATAGACGGAGGGGTTAACAGAGTGGCGACCCTTTACCAGGATCTTAACAGATTTTAAGAAGAATATTTTAAGAAGAAGAATATTTTAAGAAGAAGAATATTTTAAGAAGAAGAATATTTTAAGTAGAAGAATATTTTAAGAAGAAGATTTTAAGAAGAAGATTTTAAGAAGAGGCCACTCTTTGGCCAAGAATAGAAATTACCCTGCATCAGGATAAAACCATTTGACCGGCGTGTCACGACTTCTAGTTCGTAACATCCACCCTTGAACCGGTGTGTCACGACTCCAAGTTCTCCACGCCTATTTTTCATCCAAGAAGAAGTAGCCAGCAAGACGTCGTCAGGACACGTCTCAAGGATTTCCCCATAGAAAATTTTGTTAAGTACAGAGTTTGTCTTTTTAAGTAATTTGTAAACATTTGAAAAGTCAGCATTATTAACAGTTAATATTTAGTATGGAGCCAGAATTAACACAAAACACAGTGAACACTTCAGACACCAGTGATACACTTTTTTTTAGTGAAATAGTAATTTTCACAGAGTCAATTGTCACAGAGTCAATTGTCACAGAGTCAATTGTCACAGTTTTCACTATTTAATTCAGTATAGAATAATTTTATTTTATGTATCTTCCCGTACATTAGAATGAAATATTGTTTACATTTTTTTTATTTTTTTTGCAAATTTTTTTCAATTATTGAATTGAATTGACTTGCAAATTAAGAAAGAGAGTTTTTATAGAGAGTTTATAGATTTAGAGAGATACTTGAAGTCAGTTTCGAAGTCAGTTTTGAAGTCATTTTTTGAAGTCATTTTTTGAAGTAATTTTTGAAGTCAGTTTTTGAAGTCAGAAGGTTGCGCCAAAAGGGACAACCGCCCCAGAGATTTATAGAAATACTTGACAAGCGTTCAAGTTACAGTTTCAGAATACTTGATAGAGTTCAAGTTACAGTTTCAGAATACTTGATAGAGTTCAAGTTACAGTTTCAGAATACTTGATAGAGTTCAAGTTACAGTTTCAGAATACTTGATAGAGTTCAAGTTACAGTTTCAGAATACTTGATAGAGTTCAAGTTACAGTTTCAGAATACTTGATAGAGTTCAAGTTACAGTTTCAGAATACTTGATAGAGTTCAAGTTACAGTTTCAGAATACTTGATAGAGTTCAAGTTAGGTTCAGAATACTTGACAGAGTTCAAGTCAGAGTTTTATTCAAGTCAGAGAGTTTTATTCAAGTTAGAGTTTTATTCCAAGTCAGAGAGTTTTATTCCAAGTCAGAGAGTTTTATTCCAAGTCAGAGAGTTTTATTCCAAGTCAAGAGTTTTATTCCATTAGAGAGTTTTATTCCAAGTCAGAGTTTAGTCCCAATCATTTCAATGCAGTCAATTGAATTCAACTTTTTCTTTGTAATTTAAGAGAATTTAATTTAAGAAAATGTAATCTAAGAATTTAATTCAACCTTTTTTTGTGTTGTAAAAGAGAATTTAATTCAACCTGAATTGACCGGGTTGCGTCTTTAGTTTAACCTTTTTTCTTGTTTGTAAGAAGGAAATTGATCGATTTGTCTTTTCTTTTCATGCCATTGTTGCGTATATAAATATATAGTTATGTATTTTATTATTTGTAACAAAACCGTTTTTACAAAGGTTGTAACGATTTTGGTAATTGTTGTAATGTATATGAGGAACATTCCGTCCCTCCGTTTGTTGAACTCTCTTAATTTTTGTTCTAAGTAGTGTGACAAGCAATCTTTTTTTTAAAGAGCAAAGTGCTCACGAAAGACGTATTGTCAATTTCAGACTTATACCCCCCGCTTAGTCACTCAATTCCCCCGTATGATCGCACATACCCTAAATTTCAGTTGTTTGTTCTTTTTTGTCATTTAATTTTAATAAAACTTCTACACAATAAAACATATGTATTTATCATATGCAAACAAGTTTTCAGACTAAAATATCAAATAATTCAAAATTCTATCAACATTTAACGAAAGAGTATAATTTTTCTACTTAACATGCAAAAATTATTCAACCTTTTTAATATTTTTTTATTATATAAAAATAATTTTTAATGTAAAATTTACCTGAGATTATTAAAAGAAAAGATTGTTCGAAATGCTTTCCTTCCATTTCAATAACTTTTTTATTCTTGGCCGAAACTCATCTAAGGTTCGATTTACTTTTATTTTTAAGAGTGTTATAAAATTATGTTTAGCTCATTAAAATGCATAATTGATTTATATTTTTATTTGTATTTTTATTTTTCTTTTGTTCAATTAATCGTGAGTAACTGTCCTTAAATTGTTATTGTACCATTTGTAAGGTATCAAACGAAAATTATAGTCAAATTGACATACTACTACAGTATATGGCTATGAATTTTAGTAGTCGAAATTAATTGTGTGCCAAAATTCAATTTTAAAACCGTGAGATTTACTTTCATTACGTGTAAGGTCCTCTAAGTACGTTTTTTTTAATTACCTTATAAGTGTAACTGATTATGTAAAATCTATAATCCTAATTGAATTTTATTACTTTTGACACATATTCCCTCCAGTCACTTTTGCATTAAAACTCGTATGCAAACATCATCATTATAATACATCATAATTATTGCTTACTATATATAAATTCTCGCTCATGCATTTATTCAGTTAATTTAACAATCCTCTCAGCTAATCTGTCTCTCGAAATTATAAGATACACACTTTGTACCTAATACACACAAATACACATTTGACCACAGGTCTATACATCATCCACTACGTAATTCGATTTGTACCTACAACAGTCAATAAAAATGCATGTATGCACACTATATATACTATATATACAGACCTTATGCTAAAATCATTGGATATCAAAATAAACTATTTCATTACGCGTAAGTGCTAACTATGTAATTTAATCTTAATCATTTTTGCTTTCTAATATATCTTGCTTATGCATTTATTCAGTTAATTTAACAATCCTCTCAGCTAATCTGTCCCTCGAAATTGTAAGATACACACTTTGTACCTAGTACACAAAAATACACACTAGACCACAGGTCTATACATCATCGATTACGTAATTCTATTTTTACCTACACTAGTCAATAAAAATTAGTTTACAGATTGTACGATTTACAGTAGTTTTCCCCTTTTATCTGCTATTCATTTTGTATGTAATTCTTCCCACAAAAAAAAAAAAAAAATTTGTTAAAAATTTAACAATATCATTCTTTGTCTAACTTCATTGTTTGACTAAATTAACATATTAATCCTTTTATTCTTTTTACACAAAATTAAAGTATTAATCTTTGAATTTTTTTATATTTTGTAAGCAAGTGTCATTTTAAAAATTTGATTACTTTGCATTGTACTCAACCACGCGAAATCGTTCTGTATAAAATTTGTATTGTAAAGAAAAATTCGTCATCTAACTTGAATTAGTTAGGATGTTATTCTCTTAAATCTATTGTATTAATTGTACCCTATTAGATTATTGTATAAATATCATTTTTAAAGGGGAGAGTAATGTAAAAAATGAACAATGAATAATTAATATTCATTTTTACATAAGAACCAAAATCGCTTAACGCGAGTTTGGATAATAATTTTACTTGTAGCTTCCTATTTTTGTTCGTGTCACAACCCTACGATCTACCATATCTATGGTTTAGTCGTATCCATTTTCCATTTGTTATAGAAGTTATTATAATTAATTATGAATTGTCTTGCATCTCACCCTCGTCCCTAGATTATGCATACACATTGCATGTAACGGGATTGGAACCCGCAGTTGTACTTCTTAGTCATTGATACCCACTCTTTGTCTCTAATTCGTTCTTGTAAATCTTCCTAATAATGATTTGTACTATACGTACAAATTCAATAACTATGACGTCACATTTTCCGTCATTAATTTCCCTTCATTATATCTTTAGTATGCAATGTATGAAAATTCTTTATCATCAAAATAAAAACTGTACACTCTATAGAAGTCATTATTTATATGTTATGTAGTATAAATATAACTATTATTCGACCATATATCCCCCCCCCATACGTCCATATCTTATCTTGACCATTATCGTATGTCAATTTTATTAAATATTCATTTTTGCTCGTGAAATGCAAAAACTTTAAGCATTCGTTCGAAAACGCTCAAATACGTTCTCGTATTGTTTTTTTTATTATTTTTTTCAAGTGCGTTCACCCCTCGCAAGATATTCATAAACGCTTATGCAAGTGTACGCAATTCGCAAATCAGCATAAATCAAACATCTGAAAACGTGAAACCTCCTGTCGCTCTGATTTCAAATTTATAACATGTTATAACATATTGTAACATATTATGTTGTATATAAATCCATACCGTATGTGCCATGTACTTTGTATTATATTTCTAACATTTTAATTGTCTATTAATATGAAACACAGTAAAAAAACAAAACAAAGTTATAGTAACTGTTTAATTGTAGTTAACTGTAATACTTTAATTTAATATAACGTAATGTACTTCAATGAAACTGTAATTAAATGTAATGATTTAATTTATAATGTAAGAATGTACTTTAATAGAACTGTAATGGACAATCATAAGCGAATGTGAAGTAATCCATAATTGTAATCGTAATTGTAATGAACCAAAATTAATACGTACTCAGTCGTGTACTTAATTTGTACTTATGTGTACTATTACGAAATGATATCGCCTTCAGAAATGAAGATTCGGCAAAAATATACGATTAGTTTTATTTTTATTTTTTATTTTTTTTTGGAATCTTTCAAACATCTGATCATGTGTTTAAAAGGGGGGAACTTAACCTTCAACTTCCGTCCCCAACATTTAGGTTTATATTATACATGTATTTGTAAAATTAAAGCACTTCATATTAGCACTTCATTAGAGCACTTCATTACGAGCCTCCCTTGTTAGCAGCCTTGCTGCGAGGAGGGGGCAGAGGCCCCTTGCCTCCTTAACTTTTTTTAGATGGGCCTGAGCCATAGTCGAAAGAGGTCGAACCTCTACCCCTGTAAATTCAGAAGCTAATTCAGAGGCTGAGCACTACCTGTACATTTTAGCAGTAAATTTACAGTTGAAGATAGTTTTTATCTTATCCTTCGAGCCTTGCTCTCTTCAGAAGAACTTAGTCATTAAACTTTCCGGATACGCTATAAGAAGAATCCGGAACCTTCAGCATTTTTAGTAAGTCTATCAGAGTCCTCCGAGCCACTATAGAAGAACTCGGAGAGTAATATAGAAGAAAACTACTTCAAGTCACACATCCGTTGCTGCCACCTAACTAGAACCCCCGTCGACTTCGAACCAACACGGGCCATAGACGGAGGGGTTAACAGAGTGGCGACCCTTTACCAGGATCTTAACAGATTTTAAGAAGAAGAATATTTTAAGAAGAAGAATATTTTAAGAAGAAGAATATTTTAAGAAGAAGAATATTTTAAGTAGAAGAATATTTTAAGAAGAAGATTTTAAGAAGAAGATTTTAAGAAGAGGCCACTCTTTGGCCAAGAATAGAAATTACCCTGCATCAGGATAAAACCATTTGACCGGCGTGTCACGACTTTAGTTCGTAACATCCACCCTTGAACCGGTGTGTCACGACTCCAAGTTCTCCACGCCTAGTTTTCATCCAAGAAGAAGTAGCCAGCAAGACGTCGTCAGGACACGTCTCAAGGATTTCCCCATAGAAAATTTTGTTAAGTACAGAGTTTGTCTTTTTAAGTAATTTGTAAACATTTGAAAAGTCAGCATTATTAACAGTTAATATTTAGTATGGAGCCAGAATTAACACAAAACACAGTGAACACTTCAGACACCAGTGATACACTTTTTTTTAGTGAAATAGTAATTTTCACAGAAGTTAATTGTCACAGAGTTAATTGTCACAGAGTTAATTGTCACAGAGTCAATTGTCACAGAGTCAATTGTCACAGAGTCAATTGTCACAGAGTCAATTGTCACAGTTATTTTCACTATTATATTCAGTATAGAATAATTTTATTTTATGTATCTTCCCGTACATTAGAATGAAATATTGTTTACATTTTTTTTATTTTTTTTTGCAAATTTTTTTCAATTATTGAATTGAATTGACTTGCAAATTAAGAAAGAGAGTTTTTATAGAGAGTTTATAGATTTAGAGAGATACTTGAAGTCAGTTTCGAAGTCAGTTTTGAAGTCATTTTTTGAAGTCATTTTTTGAAGTAATTTTTGAAGTCAGTTTTTGAAGTCAGAAGGTTGCGCCAAAAGGGACAACCGCCCCAGAGATTTATAGAAATACTTGACAAGCGTTCAAGTTACAGTTTCAGAATACTTGATAGAGTTCAAGTTACAGTTTCAGAATACTTGATAGAGTTCAAGTTACAGTTTCAGAATTCTTGATAGAGTTCAAGTTACAGTTTCAGAATACTTGATAGAGTTCAAGTTACAGTTTCAGAATACTTGATAGAGTTCAAGTTAGGTTCAGAATACTTGACAGAGTTCAAGTCAGAGTTTTATTTCAAGTCAGAGAGTTTTATTCAAGTCAGAGAGTTTTATTCCAAGTCAGAGAGTTTTATTCCAAGTCAGAGAGTTTTATTCCAAGTCAGAGAGTTTTATTCCAAGTTAGAGAGTTTTATTCCAAGTCAGAGTTTAAGTCCCAAGTCATTTCAATGCAGTCAATTGAATTCAACTTTTTCTTTGTAATTTAAGAGAATTTAATTTAAGAAAATGTAATCTAAGAATTTAATTCAACCTTTTTTTGTGTTGTAAAAGAGAATTTAATTCAACCTGAATTGACCGGGTGCGTCTTTAGTTTAACCTTTTTTCTTGTTTGTAAGAAGGAAATTGATCGATTTGTCTTTTCTTTTCATGCCATTGTTGCGTATATAAATATATAGTTATGTATTTTATTATTTGTAACAAACCGTTTTTACAAAGGTTGTAACGATTTTGGTAATTGTTGTAATGTATATGAGGAACATTCCGTCCCTCCGTTTGTTGAACTCTCTTAATTTTTGTTCTAAGTAGTGTGACAAGCAATCTTTTTTTTAAAGAGCAAAGTGCTCACGAAAGACGTATTGTCAATTTCAGACTTATACCCCCGCTTAGTCACTCAATTCCCCGTATGATCGCACATACCCTAAATTTCAGTTGTTTGTTCTTTTTTGTCATTTAATTTTAATAAAACTTCTACACAATAAAACATATGTATTTATCATATGCAAACAAGTTTTCAGACTAAAATATCAAATAATTCAAAATTCTATCAACATTTAACGAAAGAGTATAATTTTTCTACTTAACATGCAAAAATTATTCAACCTTTTTAATATTTTTTTTATTATATAAAAATAATTTTTAATGTAAAATTTACCTGAGATTATTAAAAGAAAAGATTGTTCGAAATGCTTTCCTTCCATTTCAATAACTTTTTTATTCTTGGCCGAAACTCATCTAAGGTTCGATTTACTTTATTTTTAAGAGTGTTATAAAATTATGTTTAGCTCATTAAAATGCATAATTGATTTATATTTTTAATTTGTATTTTTATTTTTCTTTTGTTCAATTAATCGTGAGTAACTGTCCTTAAATTGTTATTGTACCATTTGTAAGGTATCAAACGAAAATTATAGTCAAATTGACATACTACTACAGTATATGGCTATGAATTTTAGTAGTCGAAATTAATTGTGTGCCAAAATTCAATTTTAAAACCGTGAGATTTACTTTCATTACGTGTAAGGTCCTCTAAGTACGTTTTTTTTTAATTACCTTATAAGTGTAACTGATTATGTAAAATCTATAATCCTAATTGAATTTTATTACTTTTGACACATATTCCCTCCAGTCACTTTTGCATTAAAACTCGTATGCAAACATCATCATATAATACATCATAATTATTGCTTACTATATATAAATTCTCGCTCATGCATTTATTCAGTTAATTTAACAATCCTCTCAGCTAATCTGTCTCTCGAAATTATAAGATACACACTTTGTACCTAATACACACAAATACACATTTGACCACAGGTCTATACATCATCCACTACGTAATTCGATTTGTACCTACAACAGTCAATAAAAATGCATGTATGCACACTATATATACTATATATACAGACCTTATGCTAAAATCATTGGATATCAAAATAAACTATTTCATTACGCGTAAGTGCTAACTATGTAATTTAATCTTAATCATTTTTGCTTTCTAATATATCTTGCTTATGCATTTATTCAGTTAATTTAACAATCCTCTCAGCTAATCTGTCCCTCGAAATTGTAAGATACACACTTTGTACCTAGTACACAAAAATACACACTAGACCACAGGTCTATACATCATCGATTACGTAATTCTATTTTTACCTACACTAGTCAATAAAAATTAGTTTACTGATTGTACGATTTACAGTAGTAGTTTTCCCTTTTATCTGCTATTCATTTTGTATGTAATTCTTCCCACAAAAAAAAAAAAAAATTTGTTAAAAATTTAACAATATCATTCTTTGTCTAACTTCATTGTTTGACTAAATTAACATATTAATCCTTTTATTCTTTTTACACAAAATTAAAGTATTAATCTTTGAATTTTTTTTATATTTTGTAAGCAAGTGTCATTTTAAAAATTTGATTACTTTGCATTGTACTCAACCACGCGAAATCGTTCTGTATAAAATTTGTATTGTAAAGAAAAATTCGTCATCTAACTTGAATTAGTTAGGATGTTATTCTCTTAAATCTATTGTATTAATTGTACCCTATTAGATTATTGTATAAATATCATTTTTAAAGGGGAGAGTAATGTAAAAAATGAACAATGAATAATTAATATTCATTTTTACATAAGAACCAAAATCGCTTAACGCGAGTTTGGATAATAATTTTACTTGTAGCTTCCTATTTTTGTTCGTGTCACAACCCTACGATCTACCATATCTATGGTTTAGTCGTATCCATTTTCCATTTGTTATAGAAGTTATTATAATTAATTATGAATTGTCTTGCATCTCACCCTCGTCCCTAGATTATGCATACACATTGCATGTAACGGGATTGGAACCCGCAGTTGTACTTTTTAGTCATTGATACCCACTCTTTGTCTCTAATTCGTTCTTGTAAATCTTCCTAATAATGATTTGTACTATACGTACAAATTCAATAATTATGACGTCACATTTTCCCGTCATTAATTTCCCTTCATTATATCTTTAGTATGCAATGTATGAAAATTCTTTATCATCAAAATAAAAACTGTACACTCTATAGAAGTCATTATTTATATGTTATGTAGTATAAATATAACTATTATTCGACCATATATCCCCCGCCCCCATACGTCCATATCTTATCTTGACCATTATCGTATGTCAATTTTATTAAATATTCATTTTTGCTCGTGAAATGCAAAACTTTAAGCATTCGTTCGAAAACGCTCAAATACGTTCTCGTATTGTTTTTTTTATTATTTTTTTTTCAAGTGCGTTCACCCCTCGCAAGATATTCATAAACGCTTATGCAAGTGTACGCAATTCGCAAATCAGCATAAATCAAACATCTGAAAACGTGAAACCTCCTGTCGCTCTGATTTCAAATTTATAACATGTTATAACATATTGTAACATATTATGTTGTATATAAATCCATACCGTATGTGCCATGTACTTTGTATTATATTTCTAACATTTTAATTGTCTATTAATATGAAACACAGTAAAAAAACAAAACAAAGTTATAGTAACTGTTTAATTGTAGTTAACTGTAATACTTTAATTTAATATAACGTAATGTACTTCAATGAAACTGTAATTAAATGTAATGATTTAATTTATAATGTAAGAATGTACTTTAATAGAACTGTAATGGACAATCATAAGCGAATGTGAAGTAATCCATAATTGTAATCGTAATTGTAATGAACCAAAATTAATACGTACTCAGTCGTGTACTTAATTTGTACTTATGTGTACTATTACGAAATGATATCGCCTTCAGAAATGAAGATTCGGCAAAAATATACGATTAGTTTTTATTTTTATTTTTTTATTTTTTTTTGGAATCTTTCAAACATCTGATCATGTGTTTAAAAGGGGGGAACTTAACCTTCAACTTCCGTCCCCCAACATTTAGGTTTATATTATACATGTATTTGTAAAATTAAAGCACTTCATATTAGCACTTCATTAGAGCACTTCATTACGAGCCTCCCTTGTTAGCAGCCTTGCTGCGAGGAGGGGGCAGAGGCCCCTTGCCTCCTTAACTTTTTTAGATTCCGGCCTGAGCCATAGTCGAAAGAGGTCGAACCTCTACCCCTGTAAATTCAGAAGCTAATTCAGAGGCTGAGCACTACCTGTACATTTTAGCAGTAAATTTACAGTTGAAGATAGTTTTTATCTTATCCTTCGAGCCTTGCTCTCTTCAGAAGAACTTAGTCATTAAACTTTCCGGATACGCTATAAGAAGAATCCGGACCTTCAGCATTTTTAGTAAGTCTATCAGAGTCCTCCGAGCCACTATAGAAGAACTCGGAGAGTAATATAGAAGAAAACTACTTCAAGTCACACATCCGTTGCTGCCACCTACTACTAGAACCCCCGTCGACTTCGAACCAACACGGGCCATAGACGGAGGGGTTAACAGAGTGGCGACCCTTTACCAGGATCTTAACAGATTTTAAGAAGAAGAATATTTTAAGAAGAAGAATATTTTAAGAAGAAGAATATTTTAAGAAGAAGAATATTTTAAGTAGAAGAATATTTTAAGAAGAAGATTTTAAGAAGAAGATTTTAAGAAGAGGCCACTCTTTGGCCAAGAATAGAAATTACCCTGCATCAGGATAAAACCATTTGACCGGCGTGTCACGACTTCTAGTTCGTAACATCCACCCTTGAACCGGTGTGTCACGACTCCAAGTTCTCCACGCCTAGTTTTCATCCAAGAAGAAGTAGCCAGCAAGACGTCGTCAGGACACGTCTCAAGGATTTCCCCATAGAAAATTTTGTTAAGTACAGAGTTTGTCTTTTTAAGTAATTTGTAAACATTTGAAAAGTCAGCATTATTAACAGTTAATATTTAGTATGGAGCCAGAATTAACACAAAACACAGTGAACACTTCAGACACCAGTGATACACTTTTTTTTAGTGAAATAGTAATTTTCACAGAAGTTAATTGTCACAGAGTTAATTGTCACAGAGTTAATTGTCACAGAGTCAATTGTCACAGAGTCAATTGTCACAGAGTCAATTGTCACAGAGTCAATTGTCACAGTTATTTTCACTATTATATTCAGTATAGAATAATTTTATTTTATGTATCTTCCCGTACATTAGAATGAAATATTGTTTACATTTTTTTTATTTTTTGTTTGCAAATTTTTTTCAATTATTGAATTGAATTGACTTGCAAATTAAGAAAGAGAGTTTTTATAGAGAGTTTATAGATTTAGAGAGATACTTGAAGTCAGTTTCGAAGTCAGTTTTGAAGTCATTTTTTGAAGTCATTTTTGAAGTAATTTTTGAAGTCAGTTTTTGAAGTCAGAAGGTTGCGCCAAAAGGGACAACCGCCCCAGAGATTTATAGAAATACTTGACAAGCGTTCAAGTTACAGTTTCAGAATACTTGATAGAGTTCAAGTTACAGTTTCAGAATACTTGATAGAGTTCAAGTTACAGTTTCAGAATACTTGATAGAGTTCAAGTTACAGTTTCAGAATACTTGATAGAGTTCAAGTTACAGTTTCAGAATACTTGATAGAGTTCAAGTTACAGTTTCAGAATACTTGATAGAGTTCAAGTTAGGTTCAGAATACTTGACAGAGTTCAAGTCAGAGTTTTATTTCAAGTCAGAGAGTTTTATTTCAAGTTAGAGTTTTATTCAAGTCAGAGAGTTTTATTCCAAGTCAGAGAGTTTTATTCCAAGTCAGAGAGTTTTATTCCAAGTCAGAGAGTTTTATTCCAAGTTAGAGAGTTTTATTCCAAGTCAGAGTTTAAGTCCCAAGTCATTTCAATGCAGTCAATTGAATTCAACTTTTTCTTTGTAATTTAAGAGAATTTAATTTAAGAAAATGTAATCTAAGAATTTAATTCAACCTTTTTTTGTGTTGTAAAAGAGAATTTAATTCAACCTGAATTGACCGGGTTGCGTCTTTAGTTTAACCTTTTTTCTTGTTTGTAAGAAGGAAATTGATCGATTTGTCTTTTCTTTTCATGCCATTGTTGCGTATATAAATATATAGTTATGTATTTTATTATTTGTAACAAAACCGTTTTTACAAAGGTTGTAACGATTTTGGTAATTGTTGTAATGTATATGAGGAACATTCCGTCCCTCCGTTTGTTGAACTCTCTTAATTTTTGTTCTAAGTAGTGTGACAAGCAATCTTTTTTTTAAAGAGCAAAGTGCTCACGAAAGACGTATTGTCAATTTCAGACTTATACCCCCCGCTTAGTCACTCAATTCCCCCGTATGATCGCACATACCCTAAATTTCAGTTGTTTGTTCTTTTTTGTCATTTAATTTTAATAAAACTTCTACACAATAAAACATATGTATTTATCATATGCAAACAAGTTTTCAGACTAAAATATCAAATAATTCAAAATTCTATCAACATTTAACGAAAGAGTATAATTTTTCTACTTAACATGCAAAAATTATTCAACCTTTTTAATATTTTTTTTATTATATAAAAATAATTTTTAATGTAAAATTTACCTGAGATTATTAAAAGAAAAGATTGTTCGAAATGCTTTCCTTCCATTTCAATAACTTTTTTATTCTTGGCCGAAACTCATCTAAGGTTCGATTTACTTTTATTTTTAAGAGTGTTATAAAATTATGTTTAGCTCATTAAAATGCATAATTGATTTATATTTTTATTTGTATTTTTATTTTTCTTTTGTTCAATTAATCGTGAGTAACTGTCCTTAAATTGTTATTGTACCATTTGTAAGGTATCAAACGAAAATTATAGTCAAATTGACATACTACTACAGTATTGGCTATGAATTTTAGTAGTCGAAATTAATTGTGTGCCAAAATTCAATTTTAAAACCGTGAGATTTACTTTCATTACGTGTAAGGTCCTCTAAGTACGTTTTTTTTTAATTACCTTATAAGTGTAACTGATTATGTAAAATCTATAATCCTAATTGAATTTTATTACTTTTGACACATATTCCCTCCAGTCACTTTTGCATTAAAACTCGTATGCAAACATCATCATTATAATACATCATAATTATTGCTTACTATATATAAATTCTCGCTCATGCATTTATTCAGTTAATTTAACAATCCTCTCAGCTAATCTGTCTCTCGAAATTATAAGATACACACTTTGTACCTAATACACACAAATACACATTTGACCACAGGTCTATACATCATCCACTACGTAATTCGATTTGTACCTACAACAGTCAATAAAAATGCATGTATGCACACTATATATACTATATATACAGACCTTATGCTAAAATCATTGGATATCAAAATAAACTATTTCATTACGCGTAAGTGCTAACTATGTAATTTAATCTTAATCATTTTTGCTTTCTAATATATCTTGCTTATGCATTTATTCAGTTAATTTAACAATCCTCTCAGCTAATCTGTCCCTCGAAATTGTAAGATACACACTTTGTACCTAGTACACAAAAATACACACTAGACCACAGGTCTATACATCATCGATTACGTAATTCTATTTTTACCTACACTAGTCAATAAAAATTAGTTTACAGATTGTACGATTTACAGTAGTTTTCCCTTTTATCTGCTATTCATTTTGTATGTAATTCTTCCCACAAAAAAAAAAAAAAATTTGTTAAAAATTTAACAATATCATTCTTTGTCTAACTTCATTGTTTGACTAAATTAACATATTAATCCTTTTATTCTTTTTACACAAAATTAAAGTATTAATCTTTGAATTTTTTTTATATTTTGTAAGCAAGTGTCATTTTAAAAATTTGATTACTTTGCATTGTACTCAACCACGCGAAATCGTTCTGTATAAAATTTGTATTGTAAAGAAAAATTCGTCATCTAACTTGAATTAGTTAGGATGTTATTCTCTTAAATCTATTGTATTAATTGTACCCTATTAGATTATTGTATAAATATCATTTTTAAAGGGGAGAGTAATGTAAAAAATGAACAATGAATAATTAAATTCATTTTTACATAAGAACCAAAATCGCTTAACGCGAGTTTGGATAATAATTTTACTTGTAGCTTCCTATTTTTGTTCGTGTCACAACCCTACGATCTACCATATCTATGGTTTAGTCGTATCCATTTTCCATTTGTTATAGAAGTTATTATAATTAATTATGAATTGTCTTGCATCTCACCCTCGTCCCTAGATTATGCATACACATTGCATGTAACGGGATTGGAACCCGCAGTTGTACTTTTAGTCATTGATACCCACTCTTTGTCTCTAATTCGTTCTTGTAAATCTTCCTAATAATGATTTGTACTATACGTACAAATTCAATAACTATGACGTCACATTTTCCCGTCATTAATTTCCCTTCATTATATCTTTAGTATGCAATGTATGAAAATTCTTTATCATCAAAATAAAAACTGTACACTCTATAGAAGTCATTATTTATATGTTATGTAGTATAAATATAACTATTATTCGACCATATATCCCCCGCCCCCATACGTCCATATCTTATCTTGACCATTATCGTATGTCAATTTTATTAAATATTCATTTTTGCTCGTGAAATGCAAAACTTTAAGCATTCGTTCGAAAACGCTCAAATACGTTCTCGTATTGTTTTTTTTATTATTTTTTTTCAAGTGCGTTCACCCCTCGCAAGATATTCATAAACGCTTATGCAAGTGTACGCAATTCGCAAATCAGCATAAATCAAACATCTGAAAACGTGAAACCTCCTGTCGCTCTGATTTCAAATTTATAACATGTTATAACATATTGTAACATATTATGTTGTATATAAATCCATACCGTATGTGCCATGTACTTTGTATTATATTTCTAACATTTTAATTGTCTATTAATATGAAAACAGTAAAAAAACAAAACAAAGTTATAGTAACTGTTTAATTGTAGTTAACTGTAATACTTTAATTTAATATAACGTAATGTACTTCAATGAAACTGTAATTAAATGTAATGATTTAATTTATAATGTAAGAATGTACTTTAATAGAACTGTAATGGACAATCATAAGCGAATGTGAAGTAATCCATAATTGTAATCGTAATTGTAATGAACCAAATTAATACGTACTCAGTCGTGTACTTAATTTGTACTTATGTGTACTATTACGAAATGATATCGCCTTCAGAAATGAAGATTCGGCAAAAATATACGATTAGTTTTTATTTTTTTTTTATTTTTTTTGGAATCTTTCAAACATCTGATCATGTGTTTAAAAGGGGGGAACTTAACCTTCAACTTCCGTCCCCCAACATTTAGGTTATATTATACATGTATTTGTAAAATTAAAGCACTTCATATTAGCACTTCATTAGAGCACTTCATTACGAGCCTCCCTTGTTAGCAGCCTTGCTGCGAGGAGGGGGCAGAGGCCCCTTGCCTCCTTAACTTTTTTAGATTCCGGCCTGAGCCATAGTCGAAAGAGGTCGAACCTCTACCCCTGTAAATTCAGAAGCTAATTCAGAGGCTGAGCACTACCTGTACATTTTAGCAGTAAATTTACAGTTGAAGATAGTTTTTATCTTATCCTTCGAGCCTTGCTCTCTTCAGAAGAACTTAGTCATTAAACTTTCCGGATACGCTATAAGAAGAATCCGGAACCTTCAGCATTTTTAGTAAGTCTATCAGAGTCCTCCGAGCCACTATAGAAGAACTCGGAGAGTAATATAGAAGAAAACTACTTCAAGTCACACATCCGTTGCTGCCACCTAACTAGAACCCCCGTCGACTTCGAACCAACACGGGCCATAGACGGAGGGGTTAACAGAGTGGCGACCCTTTACCAGGATCTTAACAGATTTTAAGAAGAAGAATATTTTAAGAAGAAGAATATTTTAAGAAGAAGAATATTTTAAGAAGAAGAATATTTTAAGTAGAAGAATATTTTAAGAAGAAGATTTTAAGAAGAAGATTTTAAGAAGAGGCCACTCTTTGGCCAAGAATAGAAATTACCCTGCATCAGGATAAAACCATTTGACCGGCGTGTCACGACTTCTAGTTCGTAACATCCACCCTTGAACCGGTGTGTCACGACTCCAAGTTCTCCACGCCTAGTTTTCATCCAAGAAGAAGTAGCCAGCAAGACGTCGTCAGGACACGTCTCAAGGATTTCCCCATAGAAAATTTTGTTAAGTACAGAGTTTGTCTTTTTAAGTAATTTGTAAACATTTGAAAAGTCAGCATTATTAACAGTTAATATTTAGTATGGAGCCAGAATTAACACAAAACACAGTGAACACTTCAGACACCAGTGATACACTTTTTTTTAGTGAAATAGTAATTTTCACAGAAGTTAATTGTCACAGAGTTAATTGTCACAGAGTTAATTGTCACAGAGTCAATTGTCACAGAGTCAATTGAGTCAATTGTCACAGAGTCAATTGTCACAGTTATTTTCACTATTATATTCAGTATAGAATAATTTTATTTTATGTATCTTCCCGTACATTAGAATGAAATATTGTTTACATTTTTTTTTATTTTTTGTTTGCAAATTTTTTTCAATTATTGAATTGAATTGACTTGCAAATTAAGAAAGAGAGTTTTTATAGAGAGTTTATAGATTTAGAGAGATACTTGAAGTCAGTTTCGAAGTCAGTTTTGAAGTCATTTTTTGAAGTCATTTTTTGAAGTAATTTTTGAAGTCAGTTTTTGAAGTCAGAAGGTTGCGCCAAAAGGGACAACCGCCCCAGAGATTTATAGAAATACTTGACAAGCGTTCAAGTTACAGTTTCAGAATACTTGATAGAGTTCAAGTTACAGTTTCAGAATACTTGATAGAGTTCAAGTTACAGTTTCAGAATACTTGATAGAGTTCAAGTTACAGTTTCAGAATACTTGATAGAGTTCAAGTTACAGTTTCAGAATACTTGATAGAGTTCAAGTTACAGTTTCAGAATACTTGATAGAGTTCAAGTTAGGTTCAGAATACTTGACAGAGTTCAAGTCAGAGTTTTATTTCAGAGAGTTATTCAGTAGAGTTTTATTCAAGTCAAGAGTTTTTTCAAGTCAGAGAGTTTTTTAGTTTCCAAGTCAGAGAGTTTTATTCCAATAGAGAGTTTTATTCCAAGTCAGAGAGTTTAAGTCCCAAGTCATTTCAATGCAGTCAATTGAATTCAACTTTTTCTTTGTAATTTAAGATAATTTAATTTAAGAAAATGTAATCTAAGAATTTAATTCAACCTTTTTTTGTGTTGTAAAAGAGAATTTAATTCAACCTGAATTGACCGGGTTGTGTCTTTAGTTTAACCTTTTTTCTTGTTGTAAGAAGGAAATTGATCGATTTGTCTTTTCTTTTCATGCCATTGTTGCGTATATAAATATATAGTTATGTATTTTATTATTTGTAACAAAACCGTTTTTACAAAGGTTGTAACGATTTTGTAATTGTTGTAATGTATATGAGGAACATTCCGTCCCTCCGTTTGTTGAACTCTCTTAATTTTTGTTCTAAGTAGTGTGACAAGCAATTTTTTTTAAAGAGCAAAGTGCTCACGAAAGACGTATTGTCAATTTCAGACTTATCCCCCCGCTTAGTCACTCAATTCCTCCGTATGATCGCACATACCCTAAATTTCAGTTGTTTGTTCTTTTTTGTCATTTAATTTTAATAAAACTTCTACACAATAAAACATATGTATTTATCATATGCAAACAAGTTTTCAGACTAAAATATCAAATAATTCAAATTCTATCAACATTTAACGAAAGAGTATAATTTTTCTACTTAACATGCAAAAATTATTCAACCTTTTTAATATTTTTTTTATTATATAAAAATAATTTTTAATGTAAAATTTACCTGAGATTATTAAAAGAAAAGATTGTTCGAAATGCTTTCCTTCCATTTCATAACTTTTTTATTCTTGGCCGAAACTCATCTAAGGTTCGATTTACTTTTATTTTTAAGAGTGTTATAAAATTATGTTTAGCTCATTAAAATGCATAATTGATTTATATTTTTATTTGTATTTTTATTTTTCTTTTGTTTCAATTAATCGTGAGTAACTGTCCTTAAATTGTTATTGTACCATTTGTAAGGTATCAAACGAAAATTATAGTCAAATTGACATACTACTACAGTATATGGCTATGAATTTTAGTAGTCGAAATTAATTGTGTGCCAAAATTCAATTTTAAAACCGTGAGATTTACTTTCATTACGTGTAAGGTCCTCTAAGTACGTTTTTTTTTAATTACCTTATAAGTGTAACTGATTATGTAAAATCTATAATCCTAATTGAATTTTATTACTTTTGACACATATTCCCTCCAGTCACTTTTGCATTAAAACTCGTATGCAAACATCATCATTATAATACATCATAATTATTGCTTACTATATATAAATTCTCGCTCATGCATTTATTCAGTTAATTTAACAATCCTCTCAGCTAATCTGTCTCTCGAAATTATAAGATACACACTTTGTACCTAATACACACAAATACACATTTGACCACAGGTCTATACATCATCCACTACGTAATTCGATTTGTACCTACAACAGTCAATAAAAATGCATGTATGCACACTATATATACTATATATACAGACCTTATGCTAAAATCATTGGATATCAAAATAAACTATTTCATTACGCGTAAGTGCTAACTATGTAATTTAATCTTAATCATTTTTGCTTTCTAATATATCTTGCTTATGCATTTATTCAGTTAATTTAACAATCCTCTCAGCTAATCTGTCCCTCGAAATTGTAAGATACACACTTTGTACCTAGTACACAAAAATACACACTAGACCACAGGTCTATACATCATCGATTACGTAATTCTATTTTTACCTACACTAGTCAATAAAAATTAGTTTACAGATTGTACGATTTACAGTAGTTTTCCCTTTTATCTGCTATTCATTTTGTATGTAATTCTTCCCACAAAAAAAAAAAAAAAATTTGTTAAAAATTTAACAATATCATTCTTTGTCTAACTTCATTGTTTGACTAAATTAACATATTAATCCTTTTATTCTTTTTACACAAAATTAAAGTATTAATCTTTGAATTTTTTTATATTTTGTAAGCAAGTGTCATTTTAAAAATTTGATTACTTTGCATTGTACTCAACCACGCGAAATCGTTCTGTATAAAATTTGTATTGTAAAGAAAAATTCGTCATCTAACTTGAATTAGTTAGGATGTTATTCTCTTAAATCTATTGTATTAATTGTACCCTATTAGATTATTGTATAAATATCATTTTTAAAGGGGAGAGTAATGTAAAAAATGAACAATGAATAATTAATATTCATTTTTACATAAGAACCAAAATCGCTTAACGCGAGTTTGGATAATAATTTTACTTGTAGCTTCCTATTTTTGTTCGTGTCACAACCCTACGATCTACCATATCTATGGTTTAGTCGTATCCATTTTCCATTTGTTATAGAAGTTATTATAATTAATTATGAATTGTCTTGCATCTCACCCTCGTCCCTAGATTATGCATACACATTGCATGTAACGGGATTGGAACCCGCAGTTGTACTTCTTAGTCATTGATACCCACTCTTTGTCTCTAATTCGTTCTTGTAAATCTTCCTAATAATGATTTGTACTATACGTACAAATTCAATAACTATGACGTCACATTTTCCCGTCATTAATTTCCCTTCATTATATCTTTAGTATGCAATGTATGAAAATTCTTTATCATCAAAATAAAAACTGTACACTCTATAGAAGTCATTATTTATATGTTATGTAGTATAAATATAACTATTATTCGACCATATATCCCCCGCCCCCATACGTCCATATCTTATCTTGACCATTATCGTATGTCAATTTTATTAAATATTCATTTTTGCTCGTGAAATGCAAAACTTTAAGCATTCGTTCGAAAACGCTCAAATACGTTCTCGTATTGTTTTTTTTATTATTTTTTTTCAAGTGCGTTCACCCCTCGCAAGATATTCATAAACGCTTATGCAAGTGTACGCAATTCGCAAATCAGCATAAATCAAACATCTGAAAACGTGAAACCTCCTGTCGCTCTGATTTCAAATTTATAACATGTTATAACATATTGTAACATATTATGTTGTATATAAATCCATACCGTATGTGCCATGTACTTTGTATTATATTTCTAACATTTTAATTGTCTATTAATATGAAACACAGTAAAAAAACAAAACAAAGTTATAGTAACTGTTTAATTGTAGTTAACTGTAATACTTTAATTTAATATAACGTAATGTACTTCAATGAAACTGTAATTAAATGTAATGATTTAATTTATAATGTAAGAATGTACTTTAATAGAACTGTAATGGACAATCATAAGCGAATGTGAAGTAATCCATAATTGTAATCGTAATTGTAATGAACCAAAATTAATACGTACTCAGTCGTGTACTTAATTTGTACTTATGTGTACTATTACGAAATGATATCGCCTTCAGAAATGAAGATTCGGCAAAAATATACGATTAGTTTTTATTTTTATTTTTTTTTTTTTTTGGAATCTTTCAAACATCTGATCATGTGTTTAAAAGGGGGGAACTTAACCTTCAACTTCCGTCCCCCAACATTTAGGTTTATATTATACATGTATTTGTAAAATTAAAGCACTTCATATTAGCACTTCATTAGAGCACTTCATTACGAGCCTCCCTTGTTAGCAGCCTTGCTGCGAGGAGGGGGCAGAGGCCCCTTGCCTCCTTAACTTTTTTAGATTCCGGCCTGAGCCATAGTCGAAAGAGGTCGAACCTCTACCCCTGTAAATTCAGAAGCTAATTCAGAGGCTGAGCACTACCTGTACATTTTAGCAGTAAATTTACAGTTGAAGATAGTTTTTATCTTATCCTTCGAGCCTTGCTCTCTTCAGAAGAACTTAGTCATTAAACTTTCCGGATACGCTATAAGAAGAATCCGGAACCTTCAGCATTTTTAGTAAGTCTATCAGAGTCCTCCGAGCCACTATAGAAGAACTCGGAGAGTAATATAGAAGAAAACTACTTCAAGTCACACATCCGTTGCTGCCACCTAACTAGAACCCCCGTCGACTTCGAACCAACACGGGCCATAGACGGAGGGGTTAACAGAGTGGCGACCCTTTACCAGGATCTTAACAGATTTTAAGAAGAAGAATATTTTAAGAAGAAGAATATTTTAAGAAGAAGAATATTTTAAGAAGAAGAATATTTTAAGTAGAAGAATATTTTAAGAAGAAGATTTTAAGAAGAAGATTTTAAGAAGAGGCCACTCTTTGGCCAAGAATAGAAATTACCCTGCATCAGGATAAAACCATTTGACCGGCGTGTCACGACTTCTAGTTCGTAACATCCACCCTTGAACCGGTGTGTCACGACTCCAAGTTCTCCACGCCTAGTTTCATCCAAGAAGAAGTAGCCAGCAAGACGTCGTCAGGACACGTCTCAAGGATTTCCCCATAGAAAATTTTGTTAAGTACAGAGTTTGTCTTTTTAAGTAATTTGTAAACATTTGAAAAGTCAGCATTATTAACAGTTAATATTTAGTATGGAGCCAGAATTAACACAAAACACAGTGAACACTTCAGACACCAGTGATACACTTTTTTTTAGTGAAATAGTAATTTTCACAGAAGTTAATTGTCACAGAGTTAATTGTCACAGAGTTAATTGTCACAGAGTCAATTGTCACAGAGTCAATTGTCACAGAGTCAATTGTCACAGAGTCAATTGTCACAGTTATTTTCACTATTATATTCAGTATAGAATAATTTTATTTTATGTATCTTCCCGTACATTAGAATGAAATATTGTTTACATTTTTTTTATTTTTTGTTTGCAAATTTTTTTCAATTATTGAATTGAATTGACTTGCAAATTAAGAAAGAGAGTTTTTATAGAGAGTTTATAGATTTAGAGAGATACTTGAAGTCAGTTTCGAAGTCAGTTTTGAAGTCATTTTTTGAAGTCATTTTTTGAAGTAATTTTTGAAGTCAGTTTTTGAAGACAGAAGGTTGCGCCAAAAGGGACAACCGCCCCAGAGATTTATAGAAATACTTGACAAGCGTTCAAGTTACAGTTTCAGAATACTTGATAGAGTTCAAGTTACAGTTTCAGAATACTTGATAGAGTTCAAGTTACAGTTTCAGAATACTTGATAGAGTTCAAGTTACAGTTTCAGAATACTTGATAGAGTTCAAGTTACAGTTTCAGAATACTTGATAGAGTTCAAGTTACAGTTTCAGAATACTTGATAGAGTTCAAGTTAGGTTCAGAATACTTGACAGAGTTCAAGTCAGAGTTTATTTCAAGTCAGAGAGTTTTATTTCAAGTTAGAGTTTATTCCAAGTCAGAGAGTTTTATTCCAAGTCAGAGAGTTTTATTCCAAGTCAGAGTTTTATTCCAAGTCAGAGAGTTTTATTCCAAGTTAGAGAGTTTTATTCCAAGTCAGAGTTTAAGTCCCAAGTCATTTCAATGAGTCAATTGAATTCAACTTTTTCTTTGTAATTTAAGATAATTTAATTTAAGAAAATGTAATCTAAGAATTTAATTCAACCTTTTTTTGTGTTGTAAAAGAGAATTTAATTCAACCTGAATTGACCGGGTTGTGTCTTTAGTTTAACCTTTTTTCTTGTTTGTAAGAAGGAAATTGATCGATTTGTCTTTTCTTTTCATGCCATTGTTGCGTATATAAATATATAGTTATGTATTTTATTATTTGTAACAAAACCGTTTTTACAAAGGTTGTAACGATTTTGGTAATTGTTGTAATGTATATGAGGAACATTCCGTCCCTCCGTTGTTGAACTCTCTTAATTTTTGTTCTAAGTAGTGTGACAAGCAATTTTTTTTAAAGAGCAAAGTGCTCACGAAAGACGTATTGTCAATTTCAGACTTATACCCCCGCTTAGTCACTCAATTCCCCCGTATGATCGCACATACCCTAAATTTCAGTTGTTTGTTCTTTTTGTCATTTAATTTTAATAAAACTTCTACACAATAAAACATATGTATTTATCATATGCAAACAAGTTTTCAGACTAAAATATCAAATAATTCAAAATTCTATCAACATTTAACGAAAGAGTATAATTTTTCTACTTAACATGCAAAAATTATTCAACCTTTTAATATTTTTTTTATTATATAAAAATAATTTTTAATGTAAAATTTACCTGAGATTATTAAAAGAAAAGATTGTTCGAAATGCTTTCCTTCCATTTCAGTAACTTTTTTATTCTTGGCCGAAACTCATCTAAGGTTCGATTTACTTTTATTTTTAAGAGTGTTATAAAATTATGTTTAGCTCATTAAAATGCATAATTGATTTATATTTTTAATTTGTATTTTTATTTTTCTTTTGTTCAATTAATCGTGAGTAACTGTCCTTAAATTGTTATTGTACCATTTGTAAGGTATCAAACGAAAATTATAGTCAAATTGACATACTACTACAGTATATGGCTATGAATTTTAGTAGTCGAAATTAATTGTGTGCCAAAATTCAATTTTAAAACCGTGAGATTTACTTTCATTACGTGTAAGGTCCTCTAAGTACGTTTTTTTTTAATTACCTTATAAGTGTAACTGATTATGTAAAATCTATAATCCTAATTGAATTTTATTACTTTTGACACATATTCCCTCCAGTCACTTTTGCATTAAAACTCGTATGCAAACATCATCAATATAATACATCATAATTATTGCTTACTATATATAAATTCTCGCTCATGCATTTATTCAGTTAATTTAACAATCCTCTCAGCTAATCTGTCTCTCGAAATTATAAGATACACACTTTGTACCTAATACACACAAATACACATTTGACCACAGGTCTATACATCATCCACTACGTAATTCGATTTGTACCTACAACAGTCAATAAAAATGCATGTATGCACACTATATATACTATATATACAGACCTTATGCTAAAATCAT